>CAUYRH010022040.1:0-24086 GCA_963574655.1 Perodicticus potto
GGCTAAGGCGCCAGCCACGTACACCTGAGCTGGCGGGTTCGAATCCAGCCCAGGCCCGCCAAACAACAATGACGGCTGCAACCAAAAAATGGCCAGACGTTGTGGCGGGTGCCTGTAGTCCCAGCTACTTGGGAAGCAGAGGCAGGAGAATTGCTTGAGCCCAGGAGTTTGAGGTTGCTGTGAGCTGTGATGACACAGCACTCTACCTAGGGCAACAGCTTGAGGCTCTGTCTCAAAAGAAAAAAAAAAAAAGAAAGAAAAACTAGACAGTCATTGTGGCGGGCACCTGTAGTCCCAGCTACTCAGGAGGCTGAGGCAGGAGGATCACTTGAGCCCAAGACGTTGAGGTTGCTGTGAGCTATAATGACGCTGCAGCACTCAAACCCAGGGTGACAGAGTGAGACTGTCAAAAAAAAAAAAAAAAGTCGGGTGGTGCCTATGGCTCAAAGGAGTGAGGTGCTGGCCCCATATGCTGGAGGTGGCAGGTTCAAACCCAGCGTTGGCCAAACTTCAAAACAGAAAAATAGCCGGACATTGTGGTGGGCGCCTGTGGTCCCAGCTACTGAGGAGGCTGAGGCAAGAGAATTGCCTAAGCCCAGAAGTTGGAGGTTGCTGTGAACTCTGTGACACCATGGCAATCTACCGAGGGCGATATGTGAGACTCTGTCTATAAAAAAAAAAAAAAAAAAGAATAAATAAATAAATAAAAATAAATAAAAAGTCGGGCGACGCCTATGGCTCAAAGGAGTAAGGAGCCGGCCCCATATACTGGAGGTGGTGGGTTCAAACCCAGCCCAGGCCAAAAAAAAAAAAAAAAAGTCTGGGGCAGCACCTGTGGCTCAGTGAGTAGGGCGCTGGCCCCATATACTAATGGTGGCAGTTTCAAACCCAGTCCTGGCAGAACTGCAACAAAAAAATAGCCAGGCGTTGTAGTAGGTGCCTGTAGTTCCAGCTACTCGGGAGGCTGAGGCAAGAGAATCTCCTAAGCCCAGGAGCTGAAAGTTGCTGTGAGCTGTGTGACAGCACAGCGTGGGCAATAAAGTGGGACTCTGTCTCTACCAAAAAAAAAAGTCCACGGCGTGGGCAATAAAGTGGGACTCTGTCTCTACCAAAAAAAAAAAAAGTCCATATCATTGCAAGAGGCTAAATCCCCTCCCCACACCTCTCTGCCTGGCTCCAGCATCCTCTCCCATCCCCCACCCAGTGACCACTCCCTGTCTAAGGGGTCTTTCTCTGATACAAATCTTACAGGTCTGGTCCTGCTTTAAATACTTTGGTGGATTCCAGCATTCCCCAGTTACTTATAAATGCTTGGTTTCTGCTCACACGTTGACACCGCAGGGGCTCCCCATCCCAGCCTCTGCCCCTGCTGCTCCCTCTACCTGAAGAGCTCTTCCGCCCCTTCTTCGCCTGTATAACACCTACCTTTCATTCAGTGAGCATTTGTTTTAGGTCAAACTGGCTTCTGTGTCACCTCTTATTTTCCTCTGGACGAAGTGACTCTTTGGACCGGTATGACTTAACACAGACGTAGCATGATAATCGTTATGAGGTCTCGGTTTCAAAACAGATGCTTCTAATTGTAAAGCCCTGATTCATCTCACTTTGCACCCATGACTCTCTCACCTACCACCAGAGAAACTGCGTCTAAACACCTGACCGTGTAGCCTGTCATGGCTGCCTTGCCATCCACTCTCCCCTGGGACTCACCCATGGGGGCAGCTCCCCCAGGAAAACGTGTTCTGGAAAGCTGGGACCATCACCCTCACAGGTGTGCTCCGCCCTCCTGCCCCCTCTCTGCCCTTTCCCCCCCAGATGCAGCTGTGGATCCAGAATTCCACAACTTCACCAAGTCCGAGGACAAACGATCCAGGGAGAAAATGAAGGCTCAGAGAGAGGCAGCAACTTGCTGGAGACCACACAGCAATTTTGTGGGGGTGGCAATCAGGCCCTGGGGCCCAAGGACCTGCATCTTAGGACTCCCAGACCAGGCCTCCTGCAATTCCGTAGCCTGTGATCCTCTGTCCCAAACACCACACATAATTAGAAGTTATAATCCTGTAATTCCGTGATGACATCTTTCAACTTAAATATACTTCAAAACTACTCTTTCTTTTTAATGCTAAAAGCATCTTAAGAAAAAACAAACTCTTCCTACTCTGTCCCCACCTGTCTCAGATTGCACCTCGCCTGGGAGGCGACCCAGAGCGGTCACCTGGGAACAGGGAGACGCAAAGACCATATAGGAACTTGATTGTTTGGCTCTGAACAATTAAGAATTGATTGTTTTGTGGGCAACAGTTTCACTTCCCTATTTATTACTACGCGCTGTGCCTCCGGTCACATCTGTAATTAAAAAATCAGTAATAATGTCTCAACTCAACCAGTGATCCCCCGCCAAGCACCAAAGGCTAATTTTAGACTCCTTGGGGACCTGAAACCAGGCGTGTAAGGGAGTCACCATGACTCCCAGCCTGCCAGCATCTCTGTGGCCCAGGTTCTGCTGCCTGTGGGAATCCCAGGGCCCTCGCCCCGCGGGCTGGGGTCGCTTTTGAGGGGCTGGAGCTACACGACTGTTATCTCCAGGGCGAGAGACCGCTGCGCGCCCCGAGGAGCGTCTGGGACGTGCCGAGCGCCCATGGTGCCCGCACTCGCCGCCCGCCCCGCGCGGGTCTCTCGGACAACCAGCTAAATCCGCTTTAGCATGAAGTGAGACGCACCGAGACTGCTGCCCTCACTTGGGCCGCGCGCACCAAGCCCTCCTTGGCAACTCGGAGCGGAGGGCGACGCAGGAGGTCCCCTCCCAC
Organism: Perodicticus potto; assembly: GCA_963574655.1. Lineage (NCBI taxonomy): Eukaryota > Metazoa > Chordata > Mammalia > Primates > Lorisidae > Perodicticus > Perodicticus potto. The sequence goes on from CAUYRH010022040.1 coordinate 2,808, forward strand.
CTGCGGCTGTCTCCAGCCCCCTTAAAGGTCGAAGAGGCGGACGGTGGAAGAACTTAGGATGCAAAAAGATAATGCCACCCGGCCGGGGACGCCCTTTCAATCCCTGCCCGCGCCCCCATCGGGCGCTCCGGCGGAAGCCGGTCTCGGATCCCAACCCCCGCCGCGGGGCCAAGGGAGCCGGCGCAGCTGGGGACAAGTCCTTTCCCTAGGGACGTAGGACTGCCGGCGGGAGCAACCCGAGCGCCCCTGCGGACCCTCATCCTCCGCGCGCACCAGCGCCGGGCGGCCCCAGGCGCACCCCACTCCCAGCCCCGAAGGCCACCTGCTCCGGGCGCGGGCACACCGGGGTCCTCCCCGCTCGCCCCTCCCCCCCAGCCTCCGCCCGGCCGGCACGAGGCCAGTGCGCCCCCTCCCCCTCCTGGCCGACCCCGGCCGCGAGCTCTCGCAGCCCCCTGCTCCGCCTGGCGGGGAACGGGTCTGTTAACAACTGCTGCCCGCCAGATGCCGCCCACCTTCCGAAAGTAGCCGTCGCTCTCCTTCTCCAGCGGCTGGGGGGCCGAGGGCAGCAGCGCTTCGGTCATGCTGGCAGCGCGGGCGCGGAGCTCAGACTGAAGCTCAGGGGCCGCAAGCGGCGGGAGAGGGCGCCCGGCCCCGCCCGAGGCCGAGGGCGGAGTCCCAGGCGCCCGCCACGCCCCGACCACGCCCCCAGCCCCGCCCCGGAGTCTGCGGCTTCGCTGCCGGTGCCCCCAGGCGGCTCCTGACTGCGCCTCCTGAGACCCGGGGCCCCTGGGCGCGTCGCCTGCGGGGTCCTAAGCTGGGCGTGGTTGCAGGCTTGACCCGGAAGGCCCCGTGGTGTCATAGGGGACCGGACAGGGGTCTTTGCGACTGCAGCGAGACCTAGATTGGCGACCTGCCCTCTCTGGGGCCCTAGGAGGGAATAGGCGAAGTCGCCGTCCCTCCAGGGAGGAGCCCTGGCGCCAGGCAACGGGGACGAGTCCCACGCCGCCACGTCGAGGGCGCGGCGGGAGTCCTGGGCCCTGGGCCCGGCGGTCGGGAAAACCTTTCTGCAGGAGGGGTCGCCGAGGCCCAGTCGGGAACACTGAGGGAATTTTGGCTGCGCCACCGAGAGCAGTGGCCGGGCGACTCGGGCTTGCAGGCGGGCTCGTTAGCACGGTGGTCCCACGCCAGACCCCAAACCAGTCTGCCGAGACTAGGCGGATGCGCTGGGGGTCGCCGACGGAGATGGGCGAAGGGACCACCCACCGAGGGAACGGGGAAAGGGGGGCGAGGGACTGGGTGGATGTCCTTGCCCTCGGTCCTTAACCACCACTCCAGACTTCACTTTTCTCGCCTGCAAGGTGGGGTCCGATTACTCTTTCTCCGGCTGCTGGAAGGTATTATAACCAACGTGCACGTTAAAACTGTCAGTTGGGGGCCTGCGGCACGCTTAGTTTAGAAACGAAAGGGGGATCTTTGCACACGGAGCTCACACCAGTCTCCCACCCGCTCCCCAGCTGGCGGGTAGACTCCGAGGGCGGACGCCAGGCAGACCCGGCGCCCGCAGCCGCCCACCTGCACCCCCTCCTCTCTCCCCCGATCAAAGGACACCTGTGTGCGCTTGCTGCTGCATTTGGCGGTCGCCAGAGAGGCCACAGGGAACGGAACAAAGTCTGTTTTCAAAACAAACCCAGAGTTTCCTTATCTTAAAAAAAAAGGGGGGGCAGCGCCGTTGGCTCAGTGAGTAGGGCGCCGTCCCATATGGCGGAGGTGGTGGGTTCAAACCCACCCTGGCCAAAAACTGCAAAAAAAAAAAATGCTGGCTGGGCATGGCGGCTCACACCTGTAAGTCCCAGCACTCAGGGAGGCCAAGGAAGGTGGATGGCCTGAGCTCAGGAATTTGAGACCTGCCTGAGCAAGAGCGAGACCCGTCTCTAAAAACAGAAAAACTAGCCAGTCATGGTGATGGGCACTTGTAGGCCCAGCTAGAGGATGGCTTTTTTTTTTTGCAGTTTTTGATAGGGTCCTGGTTTGAACCCACCACCTCCGGCATATGGGGCCAGCGCCCTACTCCTTTGAGCCACAGGTGCTGCCCAAGACGATAGTTTTAACCTCGAAGTTTGAGGTTGTTGTGATCTGACACTGGGGCACACGACCCTAGGTGACAGAATGAATTCTGTCTCAAAAAAAAAAAAAGTATTGTTTGAGATATATAAAATAAACAGAGGCAACGACCAAGCACCCATAACTAAGTAAATGTCAATACCAAACCACCTCCTCACTGCCAACCTCCAGAAGCTGCACAAGTAAAGACCTTTTGCAAAATGGCCGGGTGTTGTGAGGGGCACCTGTAGTCCCAGCTACTTGGAAGGCTGAGGCAAGAGAATCGTGTAAGCCCAAGAGTTGGAGGTTGCTGCAAGATGTGATGCCACGGCACTCTACCCAGGAGTAGATGGGACTACAGCACCACCACAAAGTCCAGTTATTTTTTTTATTTATTCTGTCTCAAAAAAAAAATAAATAACTCGGTCTTTTGGGCTCAAGCAATCCTATTGCTCCAGTCTCCAGAGTAGCTGGGACTGCAGGAACCAGCCACAACACCTGGCTGATTTTTCTATTTTTAGTAGAGATGAGGGTCTTACTTTTACTCAGGCTAGTCTCAAACTCCTGAGCTCAGGCCATCCACTGGTCTCCTACTCCCAAAGAGCTAGGATTACAGGTATGACCAATGTGCCAGGCCTTCACAGTCTTCTTTAAAATTGCTATATTTGGGCTCAGCACCTGTAACTCAGCAGCTAGGGCACCAGCCACATACACAGGGACTGGCAAGTTCGAACCCAGCTGTGGCCTGCCAAACAACAGTGACAACTACAAAAATAAATAAATAACTGGTTGGCTCAGCGCCTGTGGCTCAACGGGCTAAGGCGCCAGCCACGTACACCTGAGCTGGCAGGTTCAAATCCAGCCTGGGCTCGCCAAACAACAATGACGGCTGCAACTAAAAAATGGCCGGGCATTGTGGCGGGCACCTGTAGTCCCAGCTACTTGGGAGGCGGAGGCAGGAGACTCGCTTGAGCCCAGGAATTGGAGGTTGCTGTGAGCTGTAATGGCACAGCACTCTATTCAGGTGATAGCTTGAGGCTCTGTCTCAAAAAATAAAATAAAATAAAACCATAAAACAGGGTGGCGCCTGTGGCTCAAAGGAGTAGGGCGCTGGCCCCATATGCCAGAGATGGCAGGCTCAAACCCAGCCCCGGCCAAAACTGCAAAAAAATAAAAAAAATAAAAAAAAAAATAAATAAAATAAAACCATAAAACAGATAACATGGACTTGTGAGGTATGCCAGAGAAACAACCTTCAAATCACCATCTAGCTGCCACAGGTATACAGAAACAAGGTAAATATCCAGGTGAAGACTGGCAAACGGATTTCACTCACCTACCTAAGGTACAAGGTATGCAATATTTGCTGGGATTTGGGGATACTTTTATTAATTGGGTTGAAGCATTCCCTTGTAGGACAGAAAAGGCCCAGGATGTTGTACAGGAGATTAGATCCAGGTTTGGACTCTCTCAAAGTTTGCAAAGTGAGAATGGGCCAGCCTTCAAGGCAGCTGTGACACAGGGAATATCTAAAGCTCTAGGCATAAAATATCATCTATACTGCTCTTGGAGGCCCCAGTCCTCTGGGAAGGTAGAAAAAATGATTAAATCAAAGGACAGTTACGAAAGCTAACTCAAGAGACTCATCTCCCTTGGACTAAACTGCTTTCCATTGTTCTCCTTACAATAAGATATTTACCTCAGAAACACAGTTGTAGCCCATTTGAATTATTATATGGAAGACCTTTTTTAACTAACGATTTATTATTGGATCTAGAAACTACAGAATTTGTAAAACATAGTACTTTTTTAGCTAAATTTCAACAAATCCTTAAAAACCTTTCAACTACATGTTCACATTCAACACTAAAGGAGCTTTCTTATCCTGGAGATCTAGTCATGATCAAAACTCTTCCCTCTAATTCACCTTACCTAACCCCAACTTGGGAAGGTCTCTTTTCTGTTATCTTGTCTTCTTCTACTGTTCAAGTTATGGGAATAGATTCCTGGATACATCATTCATGAGTAAAATTCTGGAACCCACTACCTCTACAGAAGCAGACCATGAAGAGAATCAACCACAGTCCACCCACACTTGTAAAGCTAAAGAATTTAAACTTATTGTTTAGGAGACAGCAAGAAAAGTGTTAATAATATTGTTTTCTTTTTAACATTACTGACTTTGTTCTTCTAACCTGACACTATAATTAACTCCCTCCTCTCACTCTTCTACCCTTGCCTTTTAACGAGCTAATCAGATTTGTGTCTTCCAGAAATGTCATCAAGCCACACACAGTAAAGATGGTTCCAGTCAAAGACCTGATTCTATCATGGACCCCTGCATCACTCTCCCTCCAGAGGAACCCTAACTGCCCCCTTCTATCAACGCTGGATTCGGCAGGAAGCAGTTGGATTAAGTCTTCATCCTTTTTCCCCAACAGCAGTTAGAGCAGTGGTTCTCAACCTATGGGTCTCGACTCACAGGAACAGTATTAAAGGGCCATGGCATTAGGAAGGTTGAGTTAGAGTTTCTGCTCGGAGAGGGAGAGTTGATACAGTACAGGTGGCACCCCAGCCAGTTCGGTGGATCTGGGGGGGTGTAGAGGGGCAGCGGACTGGCTGCCTCTGCCTTGGTGATGTTGGTGCGGTGGCAGTGAGCATAGGAACCAGTGGGCTGGAGGGTAGGCAAGGGGGCCCCACAGGAGGCTCCAGTAGCTGGAGAGACTAGACAACTGCTGGGGAGACACCAGCACCTTAGGTTTCCCTCCCCTTGCATTTATGGCTGAACAGGGAACCCCCATTTTCTAGGCCTGGTCGATTTCATGTAAGTTTCTGAGGCCTGGGAATGAAAGGCATTGTAGCCATTCATTCACTTCCAAGACATGCTGTCCCAGACACTCTATGTAACTACCAAATCCAGCTAAATGTAACTACAGAGGGCCCCATGTGACTATATATACCCCTAGACAAAAAGCCCTGAGTCAATGAGACAGAGAGAGAGTGCTTTGGTGTTTTGTATTCTTTTCTGTAAATAAATCCTGTCTTACCACTGATTTGTGGTCCATGGACTCGTTTTTTGAATCACCTAGACCAAGAACCTACTGAAAACTAAATTCTGGTATCAATGCCATGACACTCTACTGAGGGTGACAGAGTGAGACTGTCTCAAAAAAAAAAAAAAAAAGAAAAAAAAATTAAAAAAATTGCAGATAATACTAGCTATGTATAGGAGCTTAAAACAACAAACATCTGTCTAGTTTCTCAGGGTCAGGAATCTGGGAGTGGCTTAGTTGTAGTCAGGCTACAAGGAGGTTCAGTAATCTCAAAGCTTGCCTGGGGTTACAGAATTCCTTCCAAACTCACTCAGATAGTCTTGGCAGCTTCTTGCTGGCTGTTGGCTGATAACCTGTTCCTATGGGCTATCTAGACTTTCCTGAGTGTCCTTATGACAGCTGGCTTCCCCCATATTGTGTGATACAAGAGAGTACAGGCAACCAAGAGAGCACCTGAGACTGAGGACACAGTCTCTCACGACCTAGTCTCACAAGTGACATAGCATCACTCATGCTGCATGCAATCCTGGACCAGCGTGGAAGAAGACTGACTATACATGTTAATGTCAGGATGCAGGGATCACTCGAGGCTGGCTACCACAGTATCTATCATATCTGAGTTATTTGCATTCCATTGGAAAAACTTCAAAGAATGGCCTGGCTGGTCCAAAGGTAGCCAGTTATCTTGATTGTTCACACAGATTGAACTCATTCTACTCTTTTCCCACTTCTCACTCCTGCACTTGACTAGTCTTAAAAAATAAAAATAATAAAAGAATGACCTGACAGTTTTAATTTTAAATGTCAGAATTTAACATTGTGCTAGAAGTTTCAAACTTTGCAATTTTTCTTTCTTTTTTTATAGACAGAGTCTCACTCTGGGTAGATGCTGTGGTGTTATAGCTCACGGCAACTTCAAACTCTTGGATTCAACCTAGGCTTTTATTTTTTCTTCTTTTAGTAGAGACAGGATCTTGCTCTTGCTCAGTCTGGTCTCACTCCTGAGCTCATGTGATCCACCTGCCTTGGCCTCCCAAAGTGCTAGGATTACAAAAGGAAACCATCACATCCAGCCTGAAATTTTTTAAATGTGCCTAGGGGATACATATATTAAAAAATGCTTTGGAGGTAAGAATAAGTTTAGAGACCACTGACCTCTACTAACATTCTGTCTTTTACCCAGTGAGTGGCTCTTAATCATGTTCCTTTGGCTCTTCATCTCCTCCACATGGTGCTCTTGTATCTTACAGGTATGGACAACTGAGAAATGAAAGATGAACTTCAAGTCAGAATCATAATTTGGGTCCTAGTTTGTGAATTGAAAAGATTACTTGCAATCCAGACTGCCCCTGAAAATCTAGGACTTACGGTTACAATAAAATGGATCAGGGTTTTTTTTTTAAGTGGCATTTACTAAACAGGTAAGTGCTTTCCATGAACAAGGCACTGTACAAGAGTATGGGAGACACCGAAAGAATACATGATCTACTAGAGTTATAAGCTGGAGAGTATGGTCCCTGGATGCTCAGAGAATGTCTTTTTTTTTTTTTTTGAGACTCACTTTGTCACCCTCCTTAGAGTGCAGTGGTATCATAGTTCACAGCAACCTCAAACTCGTGGACTCAAGGGATTGTGTTGCCTCAGGCTCCTGAGTAGCTGGGACTACAGGTGCCAGCCACAATGCCTGCCTATTTTTAGAGGTGGGGTCTGGTTTCCAAGTCTTGATCTCAAGCAATCCTTCTGCCTTGGCTTCCCAGAATGCTGGGATTACAGGTGTGAGCCACCCGGCCTGGGCATGACTTTTTCTTTTTAGCGTACAAAACAATCTATATGCAATTGTCATATTATTATGGGATAATTTTTGAAATACTTGTATACAATTTGTAGTGTGAAATTCTATGTACTTTTTGATTGGTGCAAAGGCATTTTCTTCCTCAGGCGTACAGATGAAGTTCAGTTGACTTCGGTAAAAAATGTATAAAACCAATAATTATGGATATAACTACCAAAAAGATGGTGATGTTTCATTGGAGCATACCACAGTGAACATAATTTAAGTATTTTATCAGGATCATGCCTTGAAACTTGACCAGGGCTCATGTTTTGTTCCCTACAATTTACCATCTCATAATAGAGCTGTCCCACTCCCTCTTCGATGCAAAATGTGTTATGTCCTACTCATATGGGATTTAGGTGAACCACACAAGCATCCAACATGGCTGGAATGTTTTATACAGTACCTTAAATGCTCACTAAACTACACAGAACTAACATTATGCAAAGGTCTGCAAAACACAAACTGCCTTGGGAAATTTCCAATCTACGCCACGCGGACAAAGGATAAGACTGAATTGTTAAGAAGTTAGTGGGGAGATTCCAGATCCCGTACTCACAGGTAAGGCCCCAAGATAGACCCTCTCTCTACAGCGGGGGCAAGGAGTAAATGTGCATTCAGGAAAGCAAATTTATTTTTCCCCAAAACCTTTCGTGCAATGGACAGCGGCCTCTGACATCTCTGCGACGCGGGCCTCGGAGGTCCAGTCTACTCCCGGGGCCCAGCCTTTGTCCGTGGGGCGCTCTGCGGCCAGATTCACGCCCTCGCCCTCTCCGCCCGGCAGAGCTGGCGGCATCGGGCCAGGCACGAGGCCTCGTCACGCCTGTCGCCAGGCCCCAGGCAGGTTTTCACAGCTCCTTTAGTGAAAAAGACAGCAGGGATCCTAACCTAAGACCCAGCAAAGGAGGCCGCCAGATGTGCCTGAGGACCTGCTGGCGAGACCCCGCCTACCCGCTCCGCGGTCAACCGGGGACAGACGCAAGGCCGGGTGGGTCGAGTTAGGACATCACCGCCCGCCTCCTTGAAGACGCCGGCCGAACCCCGCGGGAACCGCACAGGCGGGGCTCGCAGAAGACCCGCCAGACGGCGACGGCCCTGGAGCCCGCGGCGCGCCTGCGCGGGGCGGGGCGAGGGAAGCCTCCCGACAGGCCGCGCGGCACCTGCTTCCGGCTGTGGGTGGGGAAGGCGGCTGCCGGGACTGCCGGAAGCGGGCTGGGTCGGCGTCTGCGCGCGCCTCCTGCGCTTCCGGGGACCTAGCGAGTGGCTCTAACCTCTTCCCTGTAGGCGGCGCGGGAGGAGAGAGAAGTTTGAGGGGCCGGGCCGGGCGGATCCCCTCGTCTCCAAATGTGAGCAGTTTCCGAACCCCGTCCGGCGAGGGCTGCCCAGAGAGGTGGGGCCGGTGGACAGGCCGGGAACATGAGGCCGTGTCTCCTCTTCCTGGCCAGCGCGGTTCCTTTCGTGCTGGCACCGCGACCTCCGGGCGGCCCGGGCTTTGGCTCCCACCAGCGACTCGGTAAAGACCCTGGGGGAGCTGGCGTGGGCGGTGTCTGCAGTGCGCAGCTTTGAGGGGCAGCCGGGGAGCTGGCTCCATCAGGTGTTTGGGGGCGGGGTGTTGGGCGGAGGTGGCTGGTCCCTAAGTTTTCCCTGGAGAAAGGGGGTGTGGCTCTCCGACTTGGGGGAGAGATAAAGGGTACGGACTTGTCTGTGTGGGGAAAGGGTGCTGGAAGGGCTTCCTGTGGAGACTGAGTCGGGGGGCCCACTCCCTGGATTTGCATTTGTGGACTGTGTTGGGGAAAGAGATAAGGGGGATGGGGGGCGTTGGCTCTTTGAAGAGGGAGATGTGGCCAAGGTCCTTGCCTTGCTGAGGAACGAGTCTAGTATGTTTTGTGTTCCTGCCAAAGGCAGGGCTCGGCGAGGAGGAAAGGAAGGACCCAAAGTTCCAGAGTTCTTCCCGGCCCTCTAAGGAGGGAACTAGAATTTCAACTGTAGGACGTACTTATGCAATAATCTGGTTGGAAGGTGGCTTCTAGAGTTGTTTCATATGCAGGGTTCACCAGAGTTAGAGTCTTGGAGTTGTGTTTTGCGAACATCATAAGCACGTTCTTGGTTATTTAAGTTGTAGCCTATTGGAGGTGCTTGGGTGTTAGGGGAAGGCTAAAACCTGCCAAGCCAACTCGTGATACTTTCTTATTTCAAACAAAGAAATTAGCAGGGATGACCAGTTTGATCACTTTTGAGCTTAGAAAGTGAAAGGTTTCTGTTTAATTAGACTTTCCGGAGAGACTGCATTTTAAAGATGAACATGCATTGAGATGTGCAGTTTGATGAAGTCCTTACTATGAACATTTAGTGTATCTTAGGGTCCTTTATCTTTCAAAAGTTGACGTGTCAGACTGTTTGATTAATTAGTAATAAAGTGTGAAACAGTCTGCTTTCCCAGTGAAGTTGTAACTTTGTCATTTTTCATGATTATATTGGTCCCAAAATTCCGCTGTGACTACAAGTAGAGTATTGTGCAGATTGAGAGACCATCTGGGTTTTCTTTATGGCTAATCAAAATTTTTACATTAGTCTGTTACCTGGCATTTTTTTCGTATTTAATGAACAGAAATTGTAATTGACTGATAGGGATCTTAAAATTGTTGAATGTTCTTACCTGAACAACTGCCTTATAGTTGGCTGAACTGAAATGGATTACAAGTGACTATTTTGGCCCAGCAGGGTGGCTCAGGCCTGCAATCCTAGAGCACTCTGGGAGGCCGACGTGGTGGATAGCTTGAGCTCACAAGTTCGAGAACAGCTTGAGCAAAAGTAAGACCCCTGTCTCTACTTAAAATAGTAAAACCAAGGCAAGAGGATTGCTTGAGCACTCTACCCAGGGTGACAGCTTGAGACTGTCTCAAAAACAAACAAAAACAAGTGACTATTTTAATGAAAGTCAAGGGAGCCAGTTAGGAAGGACTGAGAAGTGATGTCAATACAAATTGAAGGAAAATTTTGAAGTATAGATGTGCTTAGCATGGAGCAATAAGGTGAGGATCTTCATTTTAAGGATAAATGTTAATAAAAAGAATTAAATGTGTTTTGGAATACTAAAACAATATATATACCACCCTAACACATTTGTTTGACTTAAGTTATTATCACTTTGTTGTTCACAGGTGGAAAAATAAACATGAATCTTAAGGAATCAGTATAGAGAAGAACATTACTTTCTAGATCGATTCATAACAGCATTTACAGATAAGGGTTTTTTTGACTTTTTTTTTTAAATTTATGAAGTGCAGACCATCTTTGTCAGAAAAATGGGTAGACTTACCTATTTATTCATCATGTATTTGGAGAACACATACTGTCTGCCAAGTACATATTACATGTAAGCATGGCATTGGAAATAATAAAGTTCAGACAATATCGATCCTTAAAGGCTTATGGTATTTTGGTATAGACATACAGATGTCTAAACAGACCCTTCTAAAGCAACATGGAGGAGAGTGCTAGAGCACATTATGGCAGGTATTATCACAAAGGGACACTGGACCCAGCCTGGGAAGGTTAATGAATGTTTCCTGGAGGAGATGATAACTGATCTCAGACTTTAAGGTTAGGGATGTGAAGAGGGAAAATAAGGGTATTCCTAATGGTGGAACTTAGAGACTGGTAGGAGTTAGAGACTGACATGAAGAGGCAGGAAAAATGAGTCTCAGAAAGATGCAATTATTTGTCAGGTTCACACAGTTGGTGATGAACATATACCTCGTGGCTATTTTTTTCTTTTGAAGAATGAATTATTTATGTTTGTTTGACAGCTCAGGACGTAATTTATTGCTTAGCTTAACCCTACCATTACTTAGATTGAGTTTGTCAGGACCCAACAGATAGTTTCATAAAGAGCATGGTGTATTATTAATATTTATTGTTTATATATATTGTCCTATAAATGTTACTGTAATGACAGTAGTAAATATTAATTAGGCATATGACAACATTTTTCTGAAGGGCAGAAAATACATATATAAATGGAAGCCTGGCTTTTGGTATACTGTATGGGTCACCAAAAATGATTTCAGTCGAACTGTTATGAATTGCATAATTCTGGAAAGTTATGAGTCAGGAGTTTAGTCATGATGGTATCTTGTTGAAGTTGCAGCTAGAGTGTATAAGTCTTACTTTGATTTCAAAATTGTTTTCCCTTTGTGTACTTTTAATAAAAGAGGATGTAGTGGATGGAAGGAAAAAAATATAGGTCACGGATAAAGGGTGAATGTTTGTATCTGAAACATATATGTCGTATATTGAAATTTGCCTTGAGGTTATTGTCATAGAGATTCTCCGTGTTGCAGGGCTCATTGCATTATTGACAGCATGATTTTACTTAGTACATTTGGCTTGCTTTCTTTTCCTTTTTTTAATATTAGAGCAAGGCTCAGACTGGCTTCCTTTTTTTAGAGGGGGGGGGACAGTCTCACTGTGTTGCCCTCGAGTGCAATGGTGTCACAGCTCACTGCAACCTCAAACTCTTGGGCTTAAGTGATTCTCTCAGCCTCCCAAGTAGCTGGGACACAGGCACCTGCCACAACGCCTGGCTGTTGTTTTGCTGTAGTTGTTTAACAGGCCCAGGCTGGGTTTGAACCTGAACCCGCCAGCCCTTGTGTATGTGGCTGGCGCCCACCAAGCCCTGGCTTCCTTTTTTGATGTTAATTTTGCTTACAGGCTGCTTTCCTTTGAAAACTAAACACTTAACCACCCTCGCTGGTCCAAGGGGATTTAATATAATTTCTACTTTGTACTAGTCAAATAAACCATATTTCTATTTTATTTTATTTTTCTACTTTTATTTATTTATTTTTTGGAGACACAGTCTCACTCCATGACGCACAACACTAAGTGCTGTGGCGTCATACTCACAGCAACCTCAAACTCTTGGGTTCACTTGATCTTCTTGCCTCAGCTCCCAAGTAGCTGGGACTATAAGCACCCCTCACAACACCCGGCTATTTTTAGAGATGGGGTTTCACTCTTTCTCAGACTGGTCTGGAACTCCTGAGCTCAGGTAGTCTACCCTTCCAGAGAGCCAGGATTACAACTGTGAGCCACCACATCCGGCATTAACTGTATTTTTAGATTACCTTGGAAATAAGAGTTAAACTGAGAGCCATGATGGGGAAACTGGAGAAATTATTTCGGCTTTCATAGGATTTTTCCAGAATGTTGTGTAGGTATCTTCCAAGGCCAAGTGTGTTTGATTTTTGGATCAGTCACCATTTTGTATAATATTTGTGAGAGCTGAAAGTATTATTTGAAGAAAGTATGAGAAGGATTGGTAGGGAAGGAAGGTCAGGAATATGATGTCTGACGATTAAGTTCATGAACTCATCCTAGAAGTGCTACCTAACTCTTTTCTGAATATCACTATGGTCACCTTTGGAGTACTCCCCTCAGGAAGCTATGTACAGACTCTAGCACCTAGTCCACCTTTGAAAGCAATTTTGGAACTCTGTTTCCTGGAATGGCCATAAGAGTTCTGGTCTTATTAACTTGATGTCCTGAATGCCATCAAAAGTGTCTTCTTTTCAATATTTTCTTTATTTGGGGGTAAAGAAAAAAGTCATTGAGGGCCAGATCAATTGAGTAAGGAGAGTGTTCCAACACAGTTATTTGTTTACTGGCTAAAAACTTCCTCATAGGGTGGCGCCTGTGGCTCATCGAGTAGGGCGTCGGCCCCATATACCGAAGGTGGCAGGTTCAAACCCAGCCTCAGCTGAACTGCAAAAGAGAAAAATAGCCAGGCATAGTGGTGGGCGCCTGTAGTCCCAGCTACTCGGGAGGCTGAGGCCAGGGAATCGCCTAAGCCCAGGAGTTGGAGGTTGCTGTGAGCTGTGTGACGCCACGACACTCTACCGAGGGCAATAAAGTGAGACTCTATCTCTACAAAAAAAAAAAAACAACTTCCTCATAGTACCATGTGAACTGGTGCATTGTTGTGATGCAAGAGCCCTGAGTTGTTGGCAAAAAGTTCAGGTCATTTTTATCTAACTTTTTCACACAATCTTTTTAGAACTTCCAAATAGTAGACTTGGTTAACTGTCTAGTTGGTACAAATTCATAATGAATATTCCCAAGATTTGCAGCAGCATCTTGATTCTTGATTTGAAAGTGATAGAACTTTTTTGGTCAGGGAGAATTGGCTGGCTTCTATTGTGCAATTTATGCTTTATTTTGGAGTCATATTTGTATACCCACGTTTCATCACCACTGATAATACAGCCCCAGACATCATCTTGACTCTTCAAGAGGTCTTGGCAAACTTTGACTCGCCTTTGCTTTTGTTCATCAGTGAGTTCCTTCAGGACTATTTTTGTACACATCTTTTTTTCTTTCTTTTTTTTTTTTTTTTAAGAGACAGAGTCTTACTTTGTCGCTCCCAGTAGATGCTGTGGCCTCATAGCTCACAGCAACCTCCAGCTCTTAGGCTTAGGCGATTCTCTTGCCTCAGCCTCCCAAGTAGCTGGGACTACAGGCACCTGTCACAACACCCAGCTATTTTTTTTTTTTTTTTTTTTGAGACAGAGCCTCAAGCTGCCACCCCGAAGAGAGTGCTGTGGCATTGCAGCCCACAGCAACCTCCAATTCCCGGGCTCAAGTGAGTCTCCTGCCTCTGCCTCCCAAGCAGCTGGGACCACAGGGGCCCGCCACAACGCCCGGACACCTTTTTTTTTTGTTGCAGCCGTCATTGTTGTCTGGCGGGTCCAGGCTGGACTCGAACCCACCAGCTCAGGTGTATGTGGCTGGCGCCCCAGCCCGTTGAGCCACAGGCGCCGAGCCAGTACCCAGCTATTTTTTGTTGCAGTTTGGCCACGGCTGGGTTTGAACCGGCCATGTTTGGTATAAGGGGCTGGTGCCCTACTCACTGTGCCAGAGGCACTGCCCCACATCTTTCTTATGCCAAGATTTTCAGTTAAGATGTTCCTGTTTCTTTACCAATGTTTACTTGGCCTGCTGTGTTTCTCATAGTCAGCTGACAATTTTGATACACAATTCAATAAATTTTTGCAATATTCTTGTCAGATGTGTTCATTTGGCCTCCCTCTTCTTCAGTGAAGCTTTTTTTTCCCCTCAGAAAAACGTTTAATCCATTTGTACACTGCTATTTCTTCATGGCATTATCCTCATAAACTTGGACTAACATGTCCCTGAATTCACTTTCACTCTTGCCAGGTTTATTTAGCAAGAAATTTAATATTTGTTTGTTACTTTAATTCAAGCTCTAACATTCTTATGACAGCACACAAAAACACACAATGATGATCAACACCACTCAAAGACACTGCCATACATTGACAAGAATACCGTTGTGAGTCATTGATATACGAAGGTTATGAAACCTTACTGAACTGTTTGTACAGTACCACTGTAAGCTCATGGTGGCAAGTGCACAAACTTAATTATCAGACCTAGTGGGCATCACTGAGGTAGGAAAGTAAAATGAAGGGCTTTTCATGTTCAGGTTGAGCATTCTTACTCTGATAAGCTGCAAAATCAGAAACTTTTTGAGTACTGAACACAAGTTACCCTGAACACTTTCTTTTTTCACTTTAATGGTTTGCCATGTTTTACTGGTAAGTACTTACGTGTCAATTAAGTATAAGAAAATAATTAGTGATAAAACAGCATGTAAATTCAGAGTGAGGAATGATGGTGATGCCAGACAACCACTGATTGTCCACATTGTCCACTGATTGTTAGCATGCCTAACTGAATGCTTCAAAATACATAGTATATAAAATTACCTCGAAGCTGCGTGTATGACGTGTATACAAAACATTGTGTTTTGACTTGGATCCATCCCCAATTTTATTTATTTTTTTTTTTTTGAGACCGAGTTTCACTATGTAACCCTCAGTAGAGTACCCTGGTGTCACAGCTCACAGCAACCTTCAGCTGTTGGGCTTAAGCGATTCTCTTGCCTCAGCCTCCCAAGTAGCTAGGGCTACAGGCTCCCCACCATAACACCCAGCTATTTTTTGTTTCAGTTTGGACTGGGCCCGGTTCAAACCCACCACCCTTGGTATATGGGGCCCACGCCCTACCCGCTGAGCCACAGGTGCTGCCCACATCTCCAATATATTGATGTCCATTATACATGTGCAAATATATCAAAATTCGAAAAAGTCCAAAATAGGAAACACTTCTGGTCTCAAGCATTTTGCATAAGATTTTGCATAAGATTTTGCATAAGGCAATGATTTTCTTTTCTTTTTTTTTCCTTTTTTTGGGCAACAGAGTCTCACTATGTCACCCTCGCTAGAGTGCTGTGGCATCACAGCTCATAGCAACCTCAAACTCTTGGGTTTAAGGGATTCTCTTGTCTCAGCCTCCCAAGTAGCTGGGACTAAGGCACGCACCACAATGCCTGGCTATTTTTTGTTGTTGTTGTTGGCAGTTGTCGTTGTTGTTTAGCTGGCCTGGGCTGGGTTAGAACTTGCTAGCCTTGGTGCATTGTGGCTGATGCCATAACCATTCTATGGGCTCCGAGCCAACATAAGGCAATGATTTTCAAGTGGTATCCCGCAGTGTGCTGTGAGAGGATCTTAGGTATGCTGAAAACATTTTTAAAGATCATTAATTAAATTATTATTTTTATTAACTTATTTTTTTGAGACAGAGTTTCACGTTGTCACCCTCGGTAGAGTGCTGTGTTGTCATAGCTCACAGCAACCTCAAACTCTTGGGCTCAAGCTGTTCTCTTGCCTCAGCCTCCCAAGTAGCTGAAACTACAGGCGCCCACCACAATGCCCGGCTATTTTTTAGAGATGGGGTCTTGCTCTGGCTCAGGCTGGTCTTCACCTTGTGAGCTCAGGCAATTTACCTGCCTCGGCCTCCCAAGTGCTGGGATTATAGGCATGAGCCACCACACCCAGCCTTAATTAAATTATTTTCGAAAGAAGGTCAAAGCACAGTAAGTATAATCTTTTTTTCTTTTTTTACTCATTTTTTTTTTGATGGAAACTTAACTATAGGTTCAAGTGTACTGTGAGATAAAAAAGGTTAAAAAACACTGGCATAAGGGCTACTCACCCTGTATCTCTTAACTTAGTCCTAAAATCAGCCTTGGAGATTAGCATCTCCCTCCTGTCCCCCACTTCCTTTTTCTTTTTCCTGTTATAACATGAGTTGTAGACTTTGATAAGTCTCATCCACTTCCCTTGTTTCACTTACCATTTGTCTATATTCTGCTAACTAGTAAATATTTATCTCTGACCTGGACCTGTTCTCTGAAGATTGACATCCAACTGTCCATTTGATGTTTCCACCTCAGTGTTCACAGGCATTTCATACAACACATCTAAAATTATGTTATCTGTTCTTTGGATTAGAAGAATGAGCATTTAAGAGACAGGTTTAGTCTAGTCCTGGGCAGGAGTGTTGGGAAGTATTCTCATTGCCTAACTGAATTTGCATCCGGGTTACTGGTCTTGCTGGAAAGTCTTGGCCCAGGTTAAGTCCCAACCCTGATTAGGAAAACTTTTTTTTTTTTTTTTTTTTTGTGTAGACACAGAGTCTCACTTTGTTGCCCTCCGTAGAGTGCTGTGGTGTCACACAGCTCACAGCAACCTCCAGCTCTTGGGCTTAGACAATTCTCTTGCCTCAGCCTCCTAGTAGCTGGGACTACAGGCACCCGCCACAATGCCTGGCTGTTTTATTATTTTTTTTTTTTTTTTGGCAGTTTTTGGCCAGGGCTGGGTTTGAACCTGCCACCTCTGGCATATGGCGCCGGTGCCCTACTCCATTGAGCCACAGGCACCGCCCGTTTTTGTTCATTTGTTGTTGCAGTTTGGCTGGGGCTGGGTTTGAACCTGCCACCCTTGGTATATGGGGCTGGCGCCCTACCCACTGTGCCACAGGCGCCGCCCAGATGAGGAGCTCTTGATAGGGAATTAGGTGAAGCAGCTCATACCCCATCCTCCCTTACTGATATAAATCCATAAAATTTTTAGTTCCTGGGCTCTGGGGTATCTGGCCTAGAAGGGAGCACAACTCTCCTTTTCAAGGAGGGATTCAGCTATACCTGGCAGTTACTGCATTTATTGCATAGTCTAGCTAGTCAGTTTCACTGTCCTACTGTATGTTTTCGGGAGCACAGAAGAGCAGGTCTTCTGTACCTTCTGCATCAAAACAATCCTAACCCTTCAGAGCAGTCCTGGCCTGATAATATCATTTTGAGGGAACGTTTTTTACTTTCCGTACATACAGCCGAGCAGTGGAGAGTGAGCAGAATGCCACATAGTTTCTGCATCATACTTGGAAGTTGTTTTCTAAGAGAATGCACTTTGCTGGAGAAAGGCAAGAAATTAATGTGACAAGTCCACAAATGTTTTCAGGCCCTTCATATAACACTTTATTTACATTGCCCTTAAATACATTGGGACAATTAAATACATATAACTATAAATATGTATATATGTTTATATACACACCAAAATTATATACATAATTTTTTAAAGTCTAAAAATTAATTTTAGCTTAAAAATATTGACTCTGGGGCAGTGCCTGTAGCTCAGTGGGTAGAGTGCTGGCCACATACACTGAGGCTGGTGGGTTCGAACCTGGCCCAGGCCAGGTAAAGCGACAATGACAACTGCAACAACAACAAAAAAATAGCCAGGCATTGTGGCAGGCACTTATAGTTCCAGCTCCTTGGGAGGCTGAGGCAAGAGAATTGCTTGAGCCCAAGAGTTTGAGGTTGCTGTGAGCTGTGATGCCATGGTATTCTACCCAGGGCGACAGCTTGAGCATCTGTCAAAAAAAAAAATATTGACTCTGGGCTTAATGAAAGAAATATAGGTATACTTTAGGATGGTCATTGTACGCGTACCAAGTCAGTGGCCATAAAAGCCTATTACAGAGATAAAACAATTCAGACCCTCTTATATCTGAATTGTTTTATCTCTGTAATAGGCTTTTATGGCCACTGACTTTGGTACGCGTACAATGACCATCCTAAAGTATACCTATATTTCTTTTCACTCTTCAATGTTCTAATTAGAAAAGGATGCTGGATTTTATTGGATGCTTTTTCTGCATCTATTAAGAGGATCATATGATCTTCGTTTTTGCTTCTGTTAATATGGTGGATAACGTTTATGGACTTGCGTATGTTAAACCAGCCTTGCATCCCTGGATGAAACCTACTTGATCATGATATATGACTTTTTTTTTTTTTTTGTAGAGACAGAGTTTCACCTTATAGCCCACGGTAGAGTGCCGTGGCGTCACACAGCTCTCAGCAACCTCCAACTCCTGGGCTTAGGCGATTCCCTTGCCTCAGCCTCCCAAGTAGCTGGGACTACATGAGCCCACCACAATGCCTAGCTATTTTTTTTGTTGTTGCAGTTTGGCCGGGGCCGCATTTGAACCTGCCACCCTCGGTATATGGGGCCAGTGCCCTGCCCACTGAGCCACAGGCGCTGCCCTGTATGACTTTTTTAATGATAAGCTGTAATCTATTGGCTAGGATTTTGTTGAGAATTTTTGCATCTATATTCATGAGTGAAATTGGTCTGAAATTCTCCTTTTTAGTTGGGTCTTTTCCTGGTTTTGGTATTAGGGTGATGGTTGCTTCGTAGAACGTGTTGGGGAAGATTCCTTCCACCTCAATTTTTTTTTTTTGTAGAGAGGGAGTCTCACTTTATCGCCCTCAGTAGAGTGCCGTGGTGTCACACAGCTCACAGCAACCTCCAACTCCTGGGCTTAGGTGATTCTCTTGCCTCAGCCTCTCGAGTAGCTGGGAGTGCAGGCACCTGTCACAATGCCCAGCTATTTTTCTGTGTTGCAGTTTGGCCGAGGCTGGGTTTGAACCTGCCACCTTTGGCATATGGGGCCGGCGCCCTACGCGATGAGCCACAGGTGCCGCCCCCTCCTCAATTTTTTGAAATAATTCCTGCAATATGGGAATAAGCTCTTCCTTGAAGGTTTGATAGAATTCTGGTGTGATGTCATCCAGACCAGGGCATTTTTTGGTTGGAAGATTTTTTTATTGTTTCTGTAATCTCAGTGCTTGAAATTGGTCTGTTTAGGAGCTCTATTTCTTCCGGGCTAAGTCTAGGGAGAGGGTATGATTCCAAATATTGATCCATTTCCTTCACATTGTCAAATTTCTGGGCATAGAGATTCTGGTAGTATTCAGATATGATCTCTTGTATCTTTGTGTCATCAGTTGTAATTTCCCCTTTATCCTTTCTGATTGAGGTTACTAGAGATTTTACTTTTCTATTTCTAGTTAGTCTGGCCAAAGGTTTATCTATTTTATTTATTTTTTTCAAAAAACCAACTCCTTGTTTCATTAATTTTCTGAATGATTCTTTTGTTTTCAATTTCATTGATCTCTGATCTCATTTTGGATATTTCTTTTCTTCTGCTGGGTGTAGGTTTAGATTGTTCTTCTTTTTCCAATTTCATAAGATGGCTTTGTTGATATGCTCTCTTTCTGGTTTTCGAATGTAGGCATCTAAAGCGATAAATTTTCCTCTTAGAACTGCTTTTGCAGTATCCCACAGGTTTTAGTAGCTTGTGTCTTCATTGTTGTTATGCTCAAGGATGTTAATGATTTCCTGTTTTATTTCTTCCTGCACCCAACTGTCATTCAACAGAAGGTTGTTTAATTTCCATGCCTTTGTGTGGGGTTGAACATTTTTGTTGGAGTTGATTTCCACCTTTAGTGCCTTGTGGTCTGAGAAAATATAAGATAAAATTTCAATTCTTTTGATTCTGTTGAGGTTTGTTTTGTGTCCTAGGATATGATCAATATTGGAGAATGTTCCATGGGCTGATGAGAAGAATGTATTTTCTTTGTCTGTGGGATGGAGTGTTCTATATGCATCTATCAAGCACAGTTGTGCTAGGGTCTCTAATATTTAAGTCCCTTATATCCCTTGTTTAATTTCTGTTTAGAGGATCTGTCCAGCTCTGTAAGAGGAGTGTTAAAGTCCCCTGTTATTATGATATTATAGGATATCATATTGCTCAGACTGAGTAAGGTCTGTTTCAAGAGTCTAAGACCATTTAAATTGGGTGCATTAATATTTAGAATTGAAACTTCTTGTTGTATTTTTCCCTTGACCAATAAAGCGACCATCTTTGTCTTTTTTGACTTTAGTTGCTAAATCCACATGTATCTGAAAATAAGATTGCAACTCCTCTTTTCTTCTGAATTCCGTTTGCCTGAAAAATTGTCTTCCCACCTTTTAACTCGGAGTTTTAATTTGTCTTTTGAAGCTAGGTGTGTTTCCTGCAGACAGCAGATGGATGGCTCGTGTTTTTTAATCCAGTCAGCCAATCTATGCCTCTTTAGTGGGGAATTCAAGCCATTAACATTTATTGAGATAATATTGATAAGTGTGGTAGTGTTCTATTCATCTTATTTTGTGAGAGTCCATTGCTTAGTTTTATCTTTTGCATCAGTGTGGAAGTTAGGTTTTGTCCTTTAATTTCTGAGTTCTTTCTTTGCTGTCAATCCATTTTGATGGTCATTGCGTAGAACAGGTTGAAGTGTTTCCTGTAGAGGTGGTCTTGTTGTGGAGAATTTCCTCAATGTTTATATATCAGTAAATGATTTGATTTCTCTGTCAATTTTAAAGCTTACCTTCGCAGGCTATAGAATTCTGGGCTGGAGATTGTTCTTTTTAAGTAGATTAAAGGTAGATGACCATTGTCTTCTTGCTTGGAAAGTTTCATTAGAGAAGTCTGCAGTCACCCTGATGGATTTGCCCCTGTAGGTTAACTGGTGCTTACTCCTGGCAGCTTGAAGAATCTTTTCTTTTGTCTTGATTTGGACAGGTTCATCACAATGTGTCCTGGGGAAGCTCGGTTAGAGTTGAGGCGACCTGGGGTCCGATATTCCTCTGAAAGGAGAGTGTTAGAATCTTTGGTGATATTTGGATAATTTTCATTTATAATATTCTCTAGTATGGCTTCCATTCCCCTGGGGCATTCTTCTTCCCCTTCTGGGATACCTATAATTTGTATGTTTGAACACTTCATAGAGTCCCATAATTCAGCAAACATTCTGCTTTCTCTCTCTTCTTTTCTGTCTCTTTAACTATCTGAGTTATCTCAAGAGCTTTGTCCTCTACCTGTGAGATTTTTCTTCTGCATGGTCTAATCTGTTGTTGATACTTTCTATTGCATCTTTAAGTTCCCTAATTGACTGCTTCAGTTCCTTCAGCTCTGCTATATCCTTTTTATATTCTTCATATCATTCATCTCTTAATTGATTCTGTTTTTGGATTTCCT
>CAUYRH010022044.1:0-13905 GCA_963574655.1 Perodicticus potto
CACATGAAAAAATGCTCACCATCCTTAATCATCAGAGAAATGCAAATCAAAACTACTTTGAGATATCATCTAACTCCAGTAAGATTAGCCCACATCACAAAATCCCAAAACCAGAGATGTTGGAGTGGATGTGGAGAAAAGAGAACATTTCTACACTGCTGGTGGGAATGCAAACTAATACATTCCTTTTGGAAAGAAGTTTGGAGAACACTTAGAGATCTAAAACTAGACCTGCCATTCAATTCTACAATTCCTCTACTAGATATATACCCAGCAGACCAAAAATCACATTATAACAAAGATATTTGTACCATAATGTTTATTGCAGCCCAAATCATAATTGCTAAGTCGTGGAAGAAGCCCAAATGCCCATCGACCCACGAATGGATTAATAAATTGTGGTACATGTACACCATGCAATATTATGAAGCCTTAAAGAAAGATGGAGACTTTACCTCTTTCATGTTTACATGGATGGAGCTGGAACATATTCTTCTTAGCAAAGTATCTCAAGAATGGAAGAAAACGTATCCAGTGTACTCAGTCTTACTATGAAAGCTATAACCCAATTATAGCCCAAGTAGAAGGGAAAAGGGGAGAGGGAGTGGAGGGATGAGGTAGGATGGGTGGAGGGAGGGTGATTGGTGGGATCACATCCACCGTGCATCTTACAAGGGTACATGTGAAATTTACTAGCAGTAGAATATAAATGTCTTAACACAATAACTAAGAAAATGCCGTGAAGGCTATGTTAACCAGTTTGATGAAAACATTTCAAATTGTATATAAAACCAGGACATTGCACCCCATGATTTCATTAATGTATACAGCTATGATTTAATTAAAGAAAAAAAGAGGGGTGGCCCCTGTGGCTCAAGGAGTAAGGGCGCTGGTCCCAAATACCGGGGGTGGTAGGTTCAAGCCTAGCCTGGCCAAAAAACTGCAAAAAAAAAAGGCACCACTCAGGGTGCACACAGTATGCTTCCCTGGGGTATTGTATGGGAGCATTAGCGTGAACACAGATCAGAGATACTTAGGTGCTATTAATATGCTCACAATATTTCTACTTGATAGAAGAAATTAATCCAATATTTACTCACCAGAGTTATTAAGTATGTATTGCGAACTTGGTTCTTAATGTGTTCAGGACTTGGAACATCTGTTCAGGACTTGGAACATCATGAGAATAATTACACATTGCTGCTGTTTTGTAAGGAACTAAGTCTAGTCAGGAGCAAACAGTATGTGCATGAAAAGTAAAATAACGCAAACTGGTATATTAGGTATGAATTGGCTGTCACAGCAAATTGGAGCAATAACAGTTAAAAGAAGAGAGCAATGAGGTTTGACTGTAATTGTTAGGAGAAATTGGACTGAGTTTGATGCTTAAAGATGGGTAGAATTTGGAAAGATATGAGTTAACAAATAAGTGCAATGTGCAAGTAAAGGGATTTCAGTGCAGTGGGATATGACCATAGTAGTGCGTAGAGGATCACAGAGAGATAAATAAAAACTGGGGTGGGGAGAAGGTTTAAGAAAGGCTCTCCAGAAGAGACGTCCTTTGAGCTGAGCTTTAGTGGGTAAGACAACAGCTAGGTAAAACAGAGAAAGAGCCACAAGGCAAAGGCGCAGAGACACCGAGAACTTGATGAGTTCAGGTAAGCAGATGGGAAGTGCATCCCTGCCCACGCTGGCGGCTAAAAAGGAATAGATGGGAACCGGAGGTGAAGGAGATCCTTACATGCTGATATAAGGCGTTAAATTTCATCATGGAAGACGCTGGAGGGTTATAAGCTCCAGGGTGAGGAGTTACAGGAGCAGTCTGTCTTCGAGAAAGATCACTCTGGAAATGGCTTAGAACGACTTGGACATGTCTGACTGGATGATGGTGTCAAGGGAACACAGGGGAAGCAGATTGGGAAGAACGATTTTCAGTTCAAAGTCTGGACATGCTGAGTTTAAGGTGTGTATTGTTTCCTAGAGCTACTGAAACAAAGACCCACAAACGTCGTGGCATCACACAACAGTTCTGGAGGGTAAAAGTCACAAAGCGGGATGGGTTCCCTGCGGAGGCTCCAAAAGAGCATCTGTCCCACGCCTTTCTCTTAGCTTCCGGTAACTGCTGGCTGATCTTCAGGTGGCCAAAGGGGTATCTGGTTCCAGGAAAATCAGTGATCAGATATCTCGCCACCTAAGTGGGACAGAGGTTGGCACAATAAAAGTGAGGCTTCTCGCAGAAACTGAGCCCGGAGGCGTATTTCTAAGACATTTATTAAGTGTCACTGCGGAGCTAGACATTGGAGATAAAAGTAGGAATAAGATATCAAGCTACCAGAGGGGATACACCATCTTCTGAAGTCGGCAGGTAGACGAGATGAAATACGGCGCATGTGAAGCGCTGCAAAACGTTAGTAGAGGTAAGGCGCAGCCTGCGGGAGCCTCCGAAGCCTTTAGAGAGGGTAGCATGTTGAATAGATTCTTGGAGGATGAATACGAGTGTGCTTGCTAGAGAAGAAGAGGACTTCCCCAGCAGAGGAAAAGAGGCAACGTGTAGGAAGGAAGGGGTTCATGACCAGATCTGGAGACAGGATCCGTCAAAAGCCCAGTCATCTGGTTTGATACCTCGGACCAGAGCCAGACTCTTCACAGAAACTTATAACTTTCGGTCTTTCCACCTAAAGCTGCGGTTTGTCCTAGAGACTGTGGGAGCGACGAACCTAGAGATGTGAGTTAGTGGTTCCAGCATTGGGGAAAAAAGAAACGCAGACAGCGATTGATGACTTTAGGTCCTGACATTAGCTAAAGGCAGGCAAGAGAAGGGAAAAGATGATGAGAAATTTTCTACGCGACGAGTTATCTAATTTAAACAGCACAGCAGTTCTCCGATGGAAAGGGCAGATCGGCGAAATGACCGCTCAGGTCATCCAGAAGCAAAACTGACCTAGATCCTGGAGAAGGAAAGCCTTCGCCGCCCATCTCTCTGTGTTTCCTGCAGAGCTCGGCGGCCCTCAGGCCCAGAGATGCCAGCTGGATCCTCCTACATGAGGAATAGTTCTTGCACCTTGGTTGCAACTGAACTCCCTGCATCTTTTTTTCAGCTAAAAGGACTATTGATTACATCGATAACAGGGGACAACGTGTGCTGGAGTTACTCTACACTTGGGTGGCTTCCTGGTGTGCAGTCAACGTCCCTTACATCAGGTTCCCCAGGATATGCGTCGTCAACGCTCTACAGTACGAAATGCAAAATCCACCCCAATACCATGGGGGGGAATCGCCAGGCTTCGGAGGTCCTCCCAAGTCCCAAAGTAGCCCCCAAGTGGTTGCACGTCCTCCCCGAGGGCTCTCAGTTTTCAGGATTTCAGCTGCATACTTGGCAGCTTGTTAAATCTGCCCACGTGGTCACCACCCTGTCCTAGCCCACGTGTACCCCCAGCCTGCGCGGTGGCAACTCCGCAGCCCTCGGCGACCGGGGACGGAGGGCAGAGACAGGCGTCGGGTTTCTGAGGCGCCCTCTCTCGGGAGCTCTCACAGCTCTTGCAGGCCCCTGCGGGATAAAACGCGCCCGGCGGCCCGGGTCCTGGGTGCAGGGGCCGCAGCCGAGCACCCCGCGGGCTCCGCACCACCCCAGAGGCGCGGGCGGGGAGCTGAGAGCAGCGCCAGCCGCCCGTCCAGGGCGCAGGCGCAGCGCAGGGTGCAGCGGGCGGGGCGGGGCGGGGAGCGCGGGGGGCCGGACGGGGGGCGGGGCGGGGAGCGCGGGGGCGGGGCGGAGAGCGCAGGAGGCGGGGCGGGGAGCGCGGGGGGCCGGGCGGGGGCGGGGAGGGGCGGGGCGGGGAGCGCGGGGGGCTGGACGGGGGGCGGGGCGGGAAGCGTGGGGGGCGGGGCGGGGAGCGCGGCTGCGACGGGGCTGGGAGCGCGGCTGCGGCGGGAGCGCCGGAAGATGGCGGCAGCGGCGGCGGCGGCGGCGGCCGAGCAGGTCTGTGAGCCCCGCTACGGCCCGGGGCTGGAGGAGCGGGGGAGGCCCGGTCCTGCAGGTGGGGGCCCCGGGAGGGCCGGCGATGCAGGGTCGGAGGCTGCCGGGCTCCGCCGGCGGGGCGGGCGAGGATGGTGGCAGCGGCCGGGCGGGAGCCGGCGGCAGCCCCCGGCCCGAGGTGGGGAGCCCGCTGCGGCCCTCTGCCCGACCTGGGTGTCCCTCAGCAGAGATGAGCAGGGCCTCTCTCCAGAGGGGCCGACAGGCGGCCGTGCCAGCCCGGAGCCTGCGCTGGGACATGCCCTGCTCAGCTGCCTGCCAAGATGCAGATAAAAATAACCTCAGCCCCAGCGGGGAGGCTCCCCGGACAGCAGCCGAGCAGTGGTCAGCTGTTGCCTGGGTGTCAGCTCGCGGCCACTTCTTGGTTTGTGCCATCCGGGACATGCATACATTATCCCAGATTTCCCTTTCACTTAGGTTTTTGGAGATTTAATCGCCAGTGTAAAACTGATGATTTCTTGATCTGCATTGTAAACTTGTAACTTAGAATGGTTTAAAAGGTTTTTCTCCCTGAAATCATGCTCTGCATGTGTGTGTACACACACACACACACACACACACACACACACACGGCCTTTTCTTCTTAACTGCTGTTTTCCTTTGAAAAACTATGATATGATAGTTTCTCTTGAAACAGTCTCATTCTTCAACATTGTTTGAAAAATGAGTCAAGTTGCCAACCTTCTGTTTGAGCTTTGGAAAGATTTTCTTAGGTAATTAGAGACCTATTAGATATATGTCACCAGAGACTCATTCTAAGGGCCATAACAAATTAGAAGATATAAAATATACTTTCAAGGAGCTTAAACAGCTGGATAAATGCAGGAAAATAACTAAAGACCACAGGCAAGCTGCAGATTTGTAATAGCAAAATAAAAAGTAAAGGGAGGGGGGGAAACTGAAAGGGGACAGAGCTTCTTACAGTTAAGATTCAGATTGTCCGCTGGCCTTCCTGAGTTACCCCCTCGTGTATCAGCTTGTTTTAGAGGCGCTTTTCCCATCCACATCATACCTATTGGTTACTCTTAGCTTCTATTTTTGCTTTACACAAAAGCTGTGCAATCGGATCCATTCCGCAGTCTCCTCTTCACATGTATGCTTTTCTGTCTCCAGTCCTGAATTTAACCAAATTTTCATTAGGGACTTCAAACTCAAAAATGTTCAGGATCAGACCGTGTCATAGTCACTATTGAAAGGGTTACGACCATCCATTGCTCAGTTAACCTAGCCAGAATCTGAAGGTCTGGACCAGCTTGAGAGCACTCAGAAGAACCACACTTGGTGTACCACAGCTGCTCTGTGCTTGATTTTCAACAGGGAGTCTCACATTGTCTTTTTCCCTTTGATCCCACAAATGGGATATAGCTGGTCCGGCTTTTCAGTCATCCTAGACCCCTCTGTGTCACATTCACATCCAACTGGTCATCAGGTCCTGACAGTTCTACCTCGTAGCATTTCTCCCCAGTCCTGATTTCCGATGCCAGAATTCAAGCAGACCCCCAGAGGGATTCAAAGAAACCTGCTGTTGATGCCCTCATTTCTAGGCTCTCTGTTCCAGGGCATCCCTTTTTGGTGTAATTTTGCTACAGAGCCAATCTGATTATCACAAACCTATTTTCAATCTTCAGTAAGTTCCCCAATTGCCTTCAGGATAAAGTCCATCACATTCTGGCCATGGTATTTATCATTACTGGCCCCTAACTACATCTTCCACTTTGTTTTTTGCTTCATTCCTGGACCTGACCTCCTCACCAGCCACATAAAGTTGCCAAAATTAATTACCCCAGAGATGACTTATACTTAGGCTCCATGCCGTACTCTGCTCTTTTGCCTGGCTAACTCCCGTCCATCCTTCAAAACTCTACTCAACCCTCAAACTTTTCTTAGAAACCTTTGCCTGGAGGTTAAGTGGGGTTGCATTTGGCTTCTGTGGCTTTTCAGTATTGTATGCTTAGCTCCCTACAGCACTTACTATATTGTGTGAATTGTTAGTGGCCTTCCCTCTCTTCCTCACCAGCCTGTAATTAAGCTCCTTGAGGGTAGACACTATGTCCTGTTCTTTTTGGTAGTGTGGAACACCTGGCAAATGGTAGCTATTTAATAAATGCTAAATGCATCAAATTGGAAGCAGAGGAAAATAAAGAATGCATCTCCCATAGGGATGAATTGTGCCTTTTCTTTTATTGGACCTATATTTAAATTCTGGCTAAGACTTTCTTTCTTTCCTTCCTTCCTTCCTTCCTTCCTTCCTTCCTTCCTCCCCTCCCCTCCCTTTCCTTCCTTCCTCCCTCCCTCCCTTTTCTTTCCTTTCTTTTCTTTCTTTCTTTCTTTTCGTCTCACTCCGTCACCTTGGGTAGAGTGCCATGGCATCATAGCTCACAGCAACCTCAAACTCCTGAGTTCCAGCAAGCCTCTTGCCTCTGCCTCCTGGTGTACAGGTGCCTGCGACAATGCCCAACTAGTTGTTCTATTTTTATTAGAGATGGGGTCTTGCTCTTGCTCAGGCTGGTCTCAGACTTCTGAGCTTGGACAGTCCACCCACCTCAGCCTGCCAGAATGAAGCCATCGTACCCAGTCCTGGCTAAGACTTTTAAGTTGCCTCACTATCAGGGTGCTCAGAAGCCCATCGTGTGTATCTCTGTGTGTGCAGATTAGAAGAAAGCACCTTCCCTTAAGGGACTGCATTGCCTTCTGCTGAAAACTACCCATTTCTTTCTAAGTGTCCTGAGTGTCAGTGTGACCCCCTCAGCTGTGGCACCCTCCTGCTATACACACCCAGCACCGCTGTGTTCAGCAGTGTGTGCTGTTAAGAGAAAAATCTTCTGAGTTAAGTGAATTACCTTCTACAGAGGCTTCCTTATTGCTTTGTGTAATTTCATAATTTTTATCTGTGACATTACTGACAGTTTCCACAAGCCGTCAGTTAGCCTGCCCTTCCAGGCATCCCCACTCTTCCTTGGCAGATGGCCGGGCGTGTCACATCTTAGGAAGGAGAATGTCTCCCCTTCCACTCCCCTTCCAGGTGTAAAGCATTCCATTAAGTTCCAAGCGAAATGGGACTGTACCTTTCAAGAGTATTTTCTCCTGTGTTCTATATGGTTTTCTTTCCTGACTCCTGAAATAATTCATTTCCCTATGATTCTGCCCTACTCTGAAATATTTGGTCTTTTTCTGTCTTAGCTTTTTTCCCTTTAGTATCAAACTTACAAGTCTTTTTTGAAATTAAGGGAGGGGGTAAAGACTGAAGCATAGCTTTCATCGGATACGCCATAATTCTTCAGCTACAATTTCCTCTCTCTCCTGTTTTCTCTTTCTGAACTAACAAATAGATGTATACAGGCTGGCATCTCTTAGGACTGTCTATTACCTACTTAGCAGTGTGCTATTTAAAGTTCATCTTTGGGGCAGTGCCTCTGGCTCAATGAGTAGGGCGCTGGCCCCATATGCTGGAGGTGGCAGGTTCAAACCCAGCCCCGGCCAAAAACTGCCAAAAAAAAAGTCACTTTAAAGTTCATCTTTGCATGTTATGAAGGAATTTTTTTTTTTTTTTTTTTGAGACAGAGTCTCACTATGTCACCCTCGGTAGAGCGCCGTGGCCTCACAGCTTACAGCAACCTCTAACTCTTGGGGTTACGTGATTCTCTTGCCTCAGCCTCCCAGGTAGGTAGGACCACAGGTGCCCGCCACAACGCCCGGCTATTTTTTTGTGGTAGTTGTGATTGTTGTTTGGCAGGCCCAGGCCGGGTTTGAACCCGCCAGCACCAGTGCATGTGGCCGGCGCCCTAACCACTGTGCTGCAGGCGCCAAGCCTGAAGGGACTTTTTGATAAAGTTCATACTGCACATTCTTAATTTCCACTATCCATCATATTTCTCATTTTCCAGTTTTCCTGCACACTTAAAGTTTCCCAAGACTACCCTACAGCCTCGGCTCCTCATCCTCTTCCCTCCACGCTGTTTGTCACAGTGAACTAATGTGGTTACACCTTTATTTACTGAGGACTCTCAAATCTCTCTCCCTAGTCCTGGGCGACCTAATATTTGAGCCTATACTTCCCATTGCCTTTAAGACGTGGTATTTCTCATTCAGTTCAAATACAACATGTGTAGAATCTTCCCCCTCCTTCATTCCCCATTAATTAGTCACCATTCAGTAAACATGAGGTTCACTTTATTGTTTGTTTATTTTTTTGAGACAGAGTCTCTTTATGTCACCCTCAGTAGAGTGCTGTGGCTTCACAGCTCACAGCAACCTCAAACTCCTTTGAGGCTCAAGCAATTCTCTTGCCTCCACAGGCCCCAGGATAGCAGAAAGAAGAAAGCCTCCCAAGGAGCTGGGACTGCAGGTGCTCACCACAATGCCCAGCTATTTCTTGCTGTTGTTGCAGTTGTCATTGTTGTTTAGCTGGCCCCGGCCAGGTTCGAACCTGCCAGTCTCAGTGTATGTGGCTGGCATCGTAACCACTGTGCTATGGGTGCCAAGCCAAGGTTCATTTTTTGAACCTAGCTACAAATTCTATTCTTCTCATCTCTCTCTCTCTTTTTTTCAGGCAATTCGTTTTTTAACACCTCTTAATAGAAGACAAGAGCACCGATCCACTTTTATTTACTTTTCATTAGTTTAAATCCTTGAGGGGTAGAGCATCACACGGATTCTGTGTCCAGTGGCCTTAGCAGGAAGGTTGCTTCTGAATTTGGCATGAACCATGCCACTGTTTCCACGGGCCAAGTTACCTTTCCCCAGATTACCCTGGTTTAGTTCAGTTTGCCGCCAGGAGTCACTGTGTTGTTGTTTGCTTTGTATACATAAGCACATCTCTTGCCCAAATAGAATTCAGTTTCATCTTGGGCATAAACACCTTCAATTTTAAGAAGAGCTGTGCGCTCTCTTTAGTTTCGGAGACCCTACTTACAGCCAGCAAAAATGGCCTTGGACCACAGCCATCCAGACATATTTGCCTTTTACAAGTCCTGTTCCCAGCAGACCTCCACAGGCCCCAAGACAGCAGAAAGAAGAAAGCCTTCTGTTCTCTTTTTAGTCCATGCTTTTTCATCCCAGCTTAGTTTAGGTCCTTATCAGCTCACACATCCATTTCCACAACCTCCCAACCCAGCCTGTTCACTGATATTCCTTCCTCTTCACTCTCACTCCAACAAACACCCACACATTCAGTGTCCTGAAACATGCAGAGACTATCAGTTAAACAGAGAATGAAGAACAGGATTTGTATCCCACTGTCTAAGAACATTAACCACCTGCTCCTACTTTCCAGCTCTATTCTCTCTGTGTCCCAGGGTCTGACTCCTCCCATTTCCCTACCGGCCCCAGGTCCGCCTGTCTCTCCCTTGGGTCTCTGCAGCGGGTGTTGCCTAGACCTTTGATTTTGGTGCCTGAGCATACAGAGCTGCCTTGTTATTTAATATGTGCAGTTCCTACAGGATACACATCCTGCCCTATATTTCTTTTGTATTCCAATTTACAGTACTTCTGTGTAAGCTTACTGAATAGCTTTAAGGTAAGCTTAAACAGTAGTACTAGAAATACAAGTGCGCATTCCGTTGAGTGATGATGTCATCACAGATACCCTGTGTATTCTTGAGACTAAGAGAGTGGAAAAAGTAAATAGGCTTAATTTGAAAATATAGATCCCAGAAGAGGTTCAGGGAACCCTCTCAGGATTTCCCATCCCATACTTTAGAAAGTGCTAATTTAAGATAATGTTAGCTTTGATCAGTGGGGTTATAAGTAACAAACCGAGACAGCCTTTCCAAGTTCTCATCATATAAATGAAAAAAAAAAAAAAGATACATATGTGTGTACATCTGTGGCTAGACCCTACCCCCACAAATATCAAAATCCATGGATATTCAAGACCCTTATGGAAAATGGTATAGTATTTGTATGTAACCTGCATATATCCTTCTGTATACTTTAATCATCTCCAGATTACTTATTACAATTCCTGTACTATGTAAATGTATGTAAACAGTTGTTATACTGTATTGTTCAGGGAATAATGAGATGGATACAAATGAAGTCATACATTTTTTCCAAATACTTGCCATCTGCACTGGTTGACTTCATGAATGCAGACCCATAGATATGCAGAGCCAGCTGTATGAGAAAACAAAGTGATAAATTATTGATAAAAACAAGATTCCCCCTGTGAGATAGTATGACAGCTCTGCTGGGAAGTGAGCTGTGCACTTCACTGACAGTACTACTGAAATCGGAGAGGGAAAGCACGTTGCCTGGTAGTTACTCTAAAGGTTCTATCTGCACTAACCCCAGGCATGTCCTTCCTGGGAGCCTACAATTCAATATGACTTGCAAGTCATCAGTGGAAAATGTATCAGTAACCAAGTCAGCTTTCTTTCGTTATGAGTTTGCACTTAATAAATAAATGAATCAAAAAAAGGCCAGTATGCTTGTTCCATTACATTGTGTTTTGCCTTTAGCAAAGTTCCAATGGTCCTGTAAAGAAGTCCATGCGTGAGAAGGCTGTGGAGAGGAGGAATGTTAATAAAGAACACAACAGTAACTTTAAAGCCGGATATATTCCAATTGATGAAGATCGTCTCCACAAAACGGGCTTGAGAGGAAGAAAGGGCAGTTTAGCCATCTGTGTGATTATTCTCTTATTTATCCTGGCTGTCATCAATTTAATTGTGAGTATACGATACAGAATACTCTTTTTAATTGCCATGGGGAATTTTCCATCTATTTTTTTTTCAGTAAAATCATGGACTTTGTTTCTGCAATTTAATTGGGAGTTATCTTATTTTCTGCTTTTTTTTTTTTAAGAGACACAGTATCTCTTACACATATCTTACAGTCACTTTGTCGCCCTCAGTAGAGCGCATGGCATCACAGCTCACAGCAACCTCCAGCTCCTGGGCTTAGGTGATCCTCTTGCCTCAGCCTCCCGAGTAGCTGGGACTACAGGCACCTGCCACAATGCCCGGCTATTTCTGTTGTTGTTTTTGGCTGGGCCCAGGTTCGAACCTGCTACCCTCGGTTTATGGGCCTGGTGCCCTACTCACTGAGCTACAGGTGCCACCATATTTTCTGCTTTTCTATACATGTTTTATCTCCTACTGAGTTTTAATAAATATATTATACATAAAAAACCTAGTATGTGAATATGAGGTTTACATAAATGAACTTCATTTATAAACACTTGTTCATGGATTCTTCTCTTTAATGGATTTAATTTTCAAGAAGGGTAGAACTGTGAGTCTCCTGGCCAGCTCCGTTAGTAGGGCATGAGACTCTTAATAAGTGTAGAATCAATTCAGTAGAAGAGAATTTTGTCAAGATGATTTTATTGTTTTCACCGTGCTAAAAAGTAAAATCTTTCTCTTTTTATTTAACTTTCCCTGCATTTTTAGTGTTGTCTCCTCAACTAGATTTTAAACTTGTAAGCCCTTTTGATAGCCTTAAAGGGCTATATCTTACAGTGCTGAGTCCCCATTTTCAAGGCATGCAAGGATCTGGTAAGCTGATTCATGCTAAGGTGCTAAGGACCTGATAAATTGCCTTTTCCAAAGACACTTGCTTTAAAGAAGAAGACCTTTTAATTTGAGGTTGTAACTATCTGAAGCTTAAATTTCAAAGGCTCTGACATACGGGTGGACAGGTTATTTCCAGAGAAAGTGATAATTGGTGTACCTAAAAGTGATCACGAACATGGGCTACAGCAGTTTAAAGTGATTCTGTTTTATTTCCAACTTCTAATGCACTCAAGCCAGTCTTTTTTGTATTATATGTACATGTAAAACATTTGTGTCTGATTCTTCACTGAAGTCAGAAAGAGCTGGTACTACACATTTCCTAGTAGGTACGATAGATAGCTTTACTTGCAGCAGAAATTCTGAATATATTTTACTTTTATAACTATTTTACTGGAGACATCTGGTGAAGATGGAAGCATCAAGGAGATTTTTATCCTCTCGTCTAAAAAGCTCATCCCAAAGCACCAATATCAGGAAACAGAAATATCATTGAAGAAAATGGGAGCAGCTGAAATCCTGAACCATAATACGTGAAGACAAAAAGGAGGAGGAAGAATGTCCAATAACTTGGCACAAAGAGCAATGGTGTGTGTGTTCCTCCTCGTGGAGACTGCGTTGCAAAATCCTGAAAAGCCTCAGGAATTAGAAGTACAAACACCTTGAAAAGTAGGAATGAGGCAGGAACCAGAGCAGAGAACTTAAGTTAGACAACCAACTCCCTAACCCCACATAAAACTAGTATCTCTCGACACACTGGACCAGAGAGGGCTTTTTCTGCTTGAAGCTGGGATGCGTAGGACATTTTATTGAGAGATTTTTACAACAATGTTGAAGGATTTGAGATTTAGTTAGATTTTCAAAGAAACTAAGCAAATTTAAAAAGGAAGTATTAAACTCTGAAAGAGACAAAACACAGGAAAGGAACTGCCATCAAACAATATTTACATGTGCTAATACTGAAAATACTGAATATGAATTTAACCAAAACTTGAGACTGGAGTTGGGAGAGAAAACCGGAATAGATGAGCTAAAATTCTTACCTGCCAAAATAGGAAATTATTGATAAAACCTGAAATTGGTGAATGAAGAAATGACAGTATGTGTATATTATATGGCGATAAATTCTAAACAAAATAGCTAAAATTGTTGATAGTAGTTTTCCCTGGGAGTAGGTTATGGAGAGAGTAGAAGAAGTAAGAGACCGTCCTTTTATTGTAGATCTTTTAGAACATTTTTACTTTTAGCTTTTTGCATGTAATACTTTGATAAAAATAAAACTGCTTTTGTTACTCCGTGGGGAACCAATAGACATCTTCATCTCACTGATTAAACATTTTAGGGGGTCTTTAATGTTTGGAGGTCTTCAGTGTTTGGCAGGTACATTTTCTATTTGTTTTCCAATTATTTTAAATCATGCTGCTTACTAACAGTGGACTTGTGTTCTTTTCAGATAACACTCGTCATCTGGGCTGTGATCCACATTGGACCAAATGGCTGTGACAGCATGGAATTTCATGAGAGTGGCCTGCTACGGTTTAAGCAAGTGTCTGACATGGGCGTCATACACCCTCTTTATAAGAGCACCGTGGGAGGAAGGCGAAATGAAAATTTGGTCATCACTGGCAACAACCAGCCTGTAAGTTACCACATTAACTGAAATACTGTGTGAGTGGAGAGGGACATTAGAAAAAAATTCTTGGCAAAAACCTAGAGTTGCTTATTGAAAATATATTTTTCCCTTCAGAGAAAATCAATATATTTATGAATGTTTTAAAAATATATTCACAATTACTAAATATTCCGTAATATGTTTTATTTTATAAGCTATTAAAGTTGGATGTTTTCTTAGGATTCCAGATTTTGTTCAATGGTAGCGTTTTCTATGATGATGTAATTATTATCTAAGAATACGGAGGTTACTCTTTTCCCTTTCATATAAGGAAGCCATTAAAAAAGCACCTTCCGGCTCGGCGCCTGTGGCTCAACGGGCTAAGGCGCCAGCCACGTACCCCTGAGCTGGCGGGTTCGAATCCAACCCGGCCCGCCAAACAACAAAGACGGCTGCAACCAAAAAACGGCCGGGCGTTGTGTTGGGCACCTGTAGTCCCAGCTACTTGGGAGGCGGAGGCAGGAGACTCGCTTGAGCCCAGGAGTTGGAGGTTGTTTTGAGCTTTGATGCAACAGCACTATATCCAGGGTGACAGCTTGAGCCTCTGTCTAAAAAAAAAAAAAAAAAAAAAAAAAAGCACCTTCCCAGGTTAGAATACCCTGAACTTGGGGAGAATATGGAAGAGAATAGGCCAGCCTGGTCAATGGCAGCCCATGCCAACAGTCTGCTGTATCATAGGTTTTCAGCTGAAT
>CAUYRH010022045.1:0-49672 GCA_963574655.1 Perodicticus potto
CCTCCCAAGTAGCTGGGACTACAGGCATCCGCCACAACGCCCGGCTAGTTTTTGGTTGCAGTTCCTCAGGGGCTGGGTTTGAACCCGCCACCTTCAGTATATGGGGCCGGCGCCCTACCCACTGAGCCAGAGGCGCCGCCCCCCCAACAGAGGGTTTTAATGTAGTTATTTTTTTTCTTTTTGCACACATGCTGTTGATTGCTAAATGTAATAGTCTGATCATGACGCTGAAAAAAAAAAAAAGACTGTGTTGTTCCCCTCAATCTGAATATGGATGTGCCCTTGGGAAAACCCCTTTCCCTGGGCTTCAGATTTCTCTTTTACAATATTGAGTACAAGCCTCATTCATACATATTCGTACAAGTACTTGTTAAGTATCTCCTCCTGCTCCCAATAATACCCAGGAGAGACTCAGCTTTCACTCTCTGAGGCTCACAATCTGGTGGGGAGGAAGATAGTAAATGCAAAAGACTGAACACACAAGAACTCATCTAGTGATGAATTCTGGTGGTGAGGGGAGAGGGTGACATGGAGAGAAAGACTGGATAGGTAACTAGGGTGGTTGCAGAGGTCCTCCAAGGTAGTGCCATTGTGCCTGAGCCGTGAAGGATGTGATGAGGGCCACCAGACAAAGGTCTGGGGAAGCCACACACCATGGAGAGGGAACAGCAAACGCAAAAAGCCCAAGGTGAAAGTGTGGCATTTTTTGAGAAAATAGCTTCCAAATGGCATGGCAGCCCTGTTGGCCATAGAGCTTGCACTTGGCCATGGTTTGATCTTTAAATTAATAACATTAGCTATATCAGTTAGCAATTGCTGCATGATGCATTACCCTGGGCCTTCGTGGCTGAAAACAAATATTATTTTATAGTTTCTGTGGATTGGGAATTTAGAAACTGTTTTGTAGTTGGGTGGTTTTTGGCTTTGGGTTTCTTGTGAGGTAGTCAGGGGGGTCAACCAGGGCTTGTCTGAAGGCTTGACTGAGGCTGGAATAATCTCTTTCTTCCAGCTGGTGACTTCTTTACATGGCTGCAGGCAAGAAGCGTCAGTTCCTTGCCCCATGGGTTGGCTTGGACAACATGGCTTGTCCCTAACAGAGTGATAAAAAGAATAGGCTGGGTGTGGTAGCTTACTCCTGTAATCCCAACACTTTGGGAGGCTGAGGTGAGAGGATTGCTTGAGCCCAGGAGTTTGACTCTGCTCTGATCACACCACTGCACTGCAGCCTGGTGACAGAGCAAGACTCATGTCTAAAAAGAAAAAAAGAGACAGAACAGCTAAGACGAAGTCATAATGTCTTTTATAATCTAATGTCTCAAGTGACACCCCTTTGTCACCATATTCTTTTATCGCATAGAACTCCCTGGTATGGTGTTGGAAGGACTACCCAGACTGTGGATACCAGGATGTGAGCCCTTGGGAACCATCTAGGAGGCAGACTACCTCCCTAGTGAGCACATACTGACTACTTCTTACTAGTTTCTAGCCATCAGTCTCAGAACTCTCCATGTGTTAATGCAACTCAGTTCCTTGAAACAAGCCCGCAAGCAGGTTCTGTTTATTATTCTCATATAGTACAGCCTGTGGTTAGGCACACAATCTCTGCAGCCAGACTGCCTGGGTTCAAATCCAATCTCAGTCACTTACTGGCTGTATGATTTTGGGTAGGGAATTTCACCTCTCTGTGTCTCGCTTTCTTCGTCTGTAAATGGAGAAAATAGTAGTGGTTCTTGGGTAACACCAAGTCAGTGTCAGCTGTTGTCATTTTGCAGGGGAGGAAACTGAAATTGGGGAGGTGATGTGTGTCACCCCACTAGGTGCTGGTATTTGGAGGAAAGCAGGCAGGGGTGTCTGGGTTGACTTTGAAGGCGTGTTGCTTTTTCTGGAGGTAACCATGTGTCTCTCTCCTGTTTCCTGCAGACCTATTCTGGCAGTACCCACAGAACCTGGTGCTTTGAATGGGTAGGGGACTCCAGGCATTCAGAAGTTGGGTGGTGCAGAACATGCCTCCGCCACCCCGAAATTCTGCTGCTGCCCAAGACCACGCTCACCGGTGCTCATGACCCACACTGGCCCATCACTCCCTGGTGTGTTCGACATTCTGGGTGCTGCAGGTCAGGACAAGCTCTTGTATCTGAAGCACAAACTGAAGACCCTGCGCTCGGGTGGCCAAGGGGCCGACCTCCTGCATGCCATGGTGCTCCTGAAGTTAGGCAAGGACACGGAGGCCAGGATCTCTCTGGAGGCACTTAAGGCAGATGCAGTGGCCCGGCTAGTGGCTCGGCAGTGGGCTGGCATGGACAGCACTGAGACCCCTGAAGAGCCTCCAGATGTGCCCTGGGTCGTTGCCCGCCTATACCACCTACTGGTGGAGGAGAAGCTGTGCCCAGCCTCCTTGCGGGACGCGGCCTACCAGGCAGCCCTCCATGCCCTCAGCTCCAGGGATGACCACCAGCTGAGGGACCTCCAGGATGAGGCCCAGGAACGGTGTGGATGGGACGTTATCCAGGACCCCGGGGGCTTCCGGACTCTCCACTCTGATCTGGGCTGCCTCCCACCATCTTCAACTCCACCCTCTGGGACCCGGAGCCTTCCCCGTCTCATAGATGACCCATTGGGCTGGAGCCAAGGGCATTCCCTGCGATCTACCGACAGCCCAGCCTCCCTGGCCAGCAACTTAGAAATCAGCCAGTCACCCACTATGCCCCTCCTCAGCCCACACCGCAGACCCCATGGGCCCAGCAAGCTCTGTGATAGCCCCCAAGCTCGCACAGTGCCCAGGCCTGTCCCCAGCAGCTGCCAGGAGCCCGAGGAGATGAGCTGGCCCACCTCTGGGGAGACCGCTGGCTCCCCAGAGCCCCCAAGGTCCCCAGGGCTTCCTGAGGTGGCCCTAGATCCAACCCCTGCTGACCTCCCTGACACTCCCAAAACTCCAGGAACTAGCACCCACTACCCAGTACAGTGCACAGAGGTGTCAGCAGCCCTCGGGTCTCTCCCCTCACCCATTCCGGAGCCTGTTGGAGACTCCTGCCCTGACAAACACCAGGCGCCACATCCACTTTCTGAAGAAGATACCACGTCCCCAGATACCAAGTCATGCCCACCTACTCCCTCGGTCCTCAAAATGTCTCCTCCCAAAACGTCCCCTCCTCTTCCTCCTTCAGCCCCTTGTCCCACTCACCTGGCCAACTCATCCCCATTCCCTTCCTCTTCTGAGGTGTCACCAGTGCAGAAATTCTATAACTTCGTGATCCTCCATGCCAAGGCAGACGAACACATTGCCCTGCGGGTCCGGGAGAAGCTGGAGGCCCTTGGCGTGTCTGATGGGGCCACCTTCTGTGAGGATTTCCAGGTGCCTGGGCGCGGTGAGCTACACTGCCTGCAGGATGCCATAGACCACTCAGCCTTTGTTATCCTACTGCTCACCTCCAGCTTTGACTGCCGCCTAAGCCTGCACCAGGTGAGCCATGCCCTGATGAGCAGCTTTATGCGACTTGGGTGGCAGGACTGTGTGGTGCCCTTCCTGCCGCTGGAGAGCTCCCCAACCCAGCTCCGCTCTGATGCTGCCAGCCTGCTTACCAGCCTGGTGTGGCTGGATGAACACTCGCCGATCTTTGCCAGGAAAGTGGCCAATACCTTCAAGTCCCAGAAGCTTCAGGCCCGCAAGGCCAACTGGAGGAAGGAACAGGATGCCCGGGCCCTGCGGGAGCAGAGCCAACACTTGGAAGGGGAGCGGATGCAGGCGGCCGCCCTGAACGACGCATATAGTACCTACCTCCAGAGCTACTTGGCCTGGCAAGCACAGATGGAGCAGCTCCAGGTGGCTTTTGGGAGCCACATGTCATTTGGGACTAGAATGCCCTTTGGTGGGGGCCCAGTGCCCCAGGGAGCCCCACCACCCTTCCTAACCTGGCCGGGCTGCCCACAGCCACCACCCCTACAGCATTTGTGGCAGGCTGGCATCCCACCACCAGCCTTCCCACAGCCACCAGCCTTCCCCATGGCCTTTCCTGCCTCTCCTCCAAGCTCCGGACTGCAGCCCCTCATCATCCACCATGCTCAGATGGTGCAGCTGGGGCTCAACAACCACATGTGGAACCAGCGAGGGGCCCAAGCGCCTGAGGACAAAACACAGGAGGCAGAATGGCAGAAAGGCAGGAAGGCCACTTCTATTCTCCTATGCTCCCTCTAGGGTCCACAGTAGGTATTTGCTAAGTAATGAAAGACCAAGACAATCAGCTTCATTTACTAAGAATACACCATGCAAAATAAAGACTTGCCAACCATTATTCCTCATCCTTACACTAATTTTTCAAAATCAGTGGCATTGCCAAGGGTTGAGGAACCAGATGTCAGGCCCCTGTGTTCCCAGGTTCTTGCTTCTCCTAAGGTTTCATTTTACTTCTTTAATGACCTTACCTTCAACTATGGTCACATTCTGAGGAGCTGAGGGTTGGGACTCTGGCATGAATATTTTTTTCATGGGGGGGACACAAGATACCCAGTAACAGGGACTAAACGCACAGAGTGTTTTAGTGGTGGGAGGAAGGGCAATTTTCATTTTTCTCCTTAGTATGTTTATGAGTGTTTCAAATATCATGCAATAAGATACATTATTTTTATAGACAGAAAAAATAATATTTATTTAAAGAAGTTTAAACTTACTAAAAATAAGTCAGCATTCTTGAGAAATAGCAAGTGTTTCCTTCGAAGCCCCATTCTTACTGAGTTAACTGCCAGGTATGTGACAAGGAATGACCTACTGCTCACTGGGGAACCCATCACTGCCTGTTGAAGCTCTCAGCCTGCGCTGCAGAGGCTCCAGCACCTGCCCTTATCCACCAAATGCCAGTGAAGGAGGCTGAAGGGCAGAGACCATTCCCCAAAGTCAGATCACCCCCTATTCACCGCCCCCGCCACACACACTCATTTTCCCCAAGTTCCCTGAGCAGATAAGAATTTAGGACATATGTCACCAGTTTCTGGGAGGATAAGGACATTGTGTTCCAGCTGTGTCTACACACATGCTGCTGTTGGCCAAATGTCTTCTTTCAAACTCCTGCTCACAGACACATGTTTAGGTCACAAGTAAAAGGTCCAAGGCCTTAAGGACAGCAGTGGAAGACTGGACTAATTCTGACCTACTTTTATCTGGGGGAACAGAGGAGTCCCAAAGGCATGGGGACAGCTAGAAAGGAGCAGGAAAATCCCCTGACCCTATAACAAGACCTGTCAATAGCAGATAGGCAGTACTCTCCATAACCCAGGAATGCTGCTAATACCATCCTTTTAATCCTCAGGACAACCTATAAAGTTGAGTCTATCGTTTACAAATGAGGAAACAGACTCAGAGAAGTTACTTGTCCAAACTGCACAACCAATGAGTGGACCAGCCAGGGTCAGAGTCCAAGCTCGTCTGCAGAGCTCTGATCTGTAAATTTCCAGGACCATATGCTCCACAAAGGCAGGAAGGCCATTTCTATTCTCCTATGCCCCCTCTAGGGTCCACAGTAGGTATTTGCTAAGTAATGAAAGACCAAGACAATCAGCTTCATTTACTAAGAATACACCATGCAAAATAAAAACTTGCCAACCATTATTCCTCATCCTTACACTAATTTTTCAAAATCAGTGGCAGTGCCAGGGGTTGAGGAACCAGATGTCAGGCCCCTGTGTTCCCAGGTTCCTGCTTCTCAGTACTGAAGAATGGTTATAGGTACTGAGTTGATGGAATGAATGAGCAGAGCAAGCGAGTGCAAGCAGGCAAAGTGCCAAATTTTTAGTAAAGATTAAAGCACAATACATGCCACAGAAGGAACAGGGTCAGCCCCTGAGAGTGGAGGAGACACTGAGTTTAACAAGATTACTCCTTTTGTGCAGACTCCCTCATATTATGGTAAGTAGGGGGTGGAATATTCATGATTTTCCTCGAGAAAGAGTAGAGAATTCTTGGAATTGGGAACCCTCCCCTTTCTTATTCTTGTAAGGCGATTTCTCAGGATTGCCATGGTATATGTAAACTCATGGCGCTGGTGGGTATGATTTTTACTATATTAATGAAGGTCCTTCATCTAGGGAGTTCAACTGTGAGCATGCTCTAAAGACTCTGAGGCTTTGATTGTACCTCTGCTTTGTGGTTTCTCTACCTTTTTTTACTCTTGGAGCCTGCTCCCTAGGGTCCTAGTTAAGCTGTTACCAAAGCAACCCAAGTCAGTATGACCACATCTGTCTGCCCATATCAGAAAGTCCTAAGGATGTTAATCAGTCCCCAAAACAACCCACCTGCAAAACCTTGCACCTGCAACATCTTTATTAGTCCTGTTCCCATAACAACTCAGGCCAACCTGACCCACACCAATCCAAAATAGCATCCACCATCCACCCTCCTCCCATCTAATTAACTGCCTAACCTAACAGTATCATCTTACTCTATTTGGCCTGCTATAACATAATACTATGAATTTCATAGCTTATAAACAACAAATTTATTCCTCATAGTTCTGGAGCCTGGGAAGTCCAACATGAAGGTGCTAGCAGACTCAGGGTCTGGTGAGGGGCTGTTTCCTGGTTTATAAGGAGAGGCTCCTTGCTGTGACCTTCCAGCATGGAAGACAAGCAAGCCTTCTGGGACCTCTTTCATAAGGGCACTAATCCCATTTCTGAGGGTGCCCCCTTATGACCTAATCACCTTACACCTCCTAATACCAATACCTTGGGGGTAGGATTTTAACATATGAATTGGGGAAATCACAAACATTGAGACCGTAGCTATTAGTATCTCCATTTTAGAGTCAAGACAACTGAGGCTTAGAGAAATTAAATATGCACAAGGTTCTTAAGATTAGAAAATACACAACAGCATAAGATTTTCTGCCTTCATAGAACTTATAATCAAATTGAAGATAACGTCCTTCAGTCTACTATTATCTAAGCAGTTTGCACTGAGACCCAAATGAGAGATACAGGAAACACGTGATGCAGAAGCTCAGCACAAACATAAATGTTACCAATTTGTTTGTGTTTTCATGACATCTATATCATCACACATTAAGTTATCACAAAGCATTCCCTTAAGTAGAATTGAGAAACTGTGCGTCCACTCCCATTGCAATTTTGTTGGGTGGTGCCACCAGCCACCTCAGCCTGGAGAAGGGGGCAAGGTCAATTTGGAGTGGCTTGAGAGGTCCCAGCAGCCCGTCACCCCCAGGATATGTCCTTCCTCTAAACTCTGACATCCTCCCAGCATTAATATCACACCAAGTTGGTGTTAGCCTTCTCCAAACAACATCCTTCACAATGAAAATACCCAGGTAGGAAGAGCACATTCAATTTCTGGAAAGGAAGAGTGAAAATCAGCTGTATAGCCTGGAAAGCTGGGGATAAATTCATCCAACAAATCTCTACTTAACATTAACTAGATATTAAGGATATAACAGAGATGAAGGAGAGTGAACAGGATGGGGGGCAGCTCCATTACAGTGCGGTAGGCAGACAAGCCCACAAAGAAGCACAAATTGCCTTCAGTGGGAAGAGCTAGAGCAGAAAGAAGTAGGAAAACAGAAGGGAGAAGAGTGGGGCAGAGACTGAGCTGGAGGGCTCAGCAGACTCTCAGAGGAAAGGTAAGCTCAGAACTGAAGGATGAGGAAGAGCCAAACACAGGTAAGGAATGTTCCAGCCAAAGATAATGGCATGTACATAGGCCTGGGTAGGAAAGGGCACAGGGCATCCCCAGGGTAGCTGGAGCCTGGCAGCCAGCTGGTAGACAGAGCTGGAAGGTCAGAGTCTGCAGAGAGAGGTCATGCCTGAAAACAATCACAAACCCCTGGGGGGGCGTGTGTGCACAGACAAGCCCCAATATAGGCTTTAGAAAAGTCATTCTGTCTGTTCCTTGTAAAAGGGCTCATGGGGAGAGATAAAACCAGATCAGAGATGGGGCACTGGGCTAGAATGGGGGGTGGACAGACATGAGAAGGGAGTGGTGCAGGGCAGCAGAGCAGGGGGGATAAGGACTTGCAATGTATTTGGGAGACACAATTATCAGGAGGGAGGTACTGAGCTGCAGAAGGGAGCGGGGATTCACATTTCTTTTGTATTTGGCCAGCCTGGGTCGAGTTGCTGCCTTTAATTACCTATCCCAAATATGTTCCATGAGAAAGTCATCATCAGAGCTGTGCTCGCCACACCCACACAAATAAAACAAATTCCTCTGGACAATCTACAACTTGGGCACACCAAGAAATTCTTGAAAAGCATCCATTTCTTACAGGAATCTGACCCCATAGGGCAGAGATGCCTTTGTTTTCCAGCTGAATG
Organism: Perodicticus potto; assembly: GCA_963574655.1. Taxonomy (NCBI): domain Eukaryota; kingdom Metazoa; phylum Chordata; class Mammalia; order Primates; family Lorisidae; genus Perodicticus; species Perodicticus potto. The sequence continues at coordinate 8,314 of CAUYRH010022045.1, forward strand.
GGATTCCTGGGCTTAAGAGCACTTCCAGTGCCTTTCCCATCTCCCACAGTGGCTTTCCTGGTTGTTGAAGTGTACGATTATTTAGTGAAAGAAAGCTTTAAGAGTGTATAGAATATGACAACACCAAAATGAGAGGGACGGGGCAACAACAATGAATATCTGGGTTCAGTAACCGAGTTACTCAGTAACATGACTTACGTTGGAACACTGGGAAACATTAGCTGTTTAAAGAAACCTCACTCATAACATTTTAGCAGAGGAACAGATTTCCCAATGAGCAAAGCCTGCCAATCTGAAAACTTACATCTATGACATTTAAAAGTTATAGACAATACAGGGTACAACATACAGACCAAAATTTACCAAAAAGATTAAAATGTCACAGTTGCATGAAACTTGTTTTTGCAGGTCAGCTTACCATCTCATATTTTTCAAAGCAAAAACTGCCATGAGGAATCCCACTGTGTTTTCACAGCTCTCTGCAGCATCCACACAGATATGCTTACATAGACACTCCCGAGCCTTGTGTGCACTCACAGGGGTGTCTGGTTTCCATGATGAGTGAGACTGTACAAGTTTAGAGACTAGGAAGCAGTGGGGCCACCCTCCTAGACTCCAGAGCACTAAAGATGCTCACAAGAACTGCATTGGTTACAAGGTTCTTAGAGTCCCATCAGCCAGACTTAGTGGTGTGAAAAGATTAACAAAAAGAAAAAAAAATTGGCAATGAGCATTTTAGAGGCAAAGAGAAAAGAATACAGACCCAAAGAACTGGGAAACACATAGATATTCAAGAAGCAGAAGTCAGGGGAGCAGAGAGAGGCAGAGAGACGCAGAGGAGAGGTCTGGAGAGGTGGAGGGCAGCAGTGTGCATAAGAGACAGGGAGAATTCAGAGCGTACAAAGAGTAGGGAAGGCCATTCCCAAAAGGAAATTTGTCCCTAGGCCCAATGAGAGACTGAAACGCTTGGGAGCAGTGACCAAGTTTCATGGTCACTACCACATTTGCTGGGTGAAGAACAACTGCATTTGGATGTCTCAAATCTGGCACTAACCTGATGGGCACTTCCACTTTGTCCTACCCCCTTGCATTCAGCTATATCATGAAGCTCCTAAAACAGTTCTTCTCAAACTTGACCCTTCTGTGACTTAAAAGAAGAGACAGAACAGTGTTAAGATCTCAGAAACTGGGTGGAGTAGGCATCTTCAATCTCTTCTCCATGTGTGTCTTTTAGAAATCTACTTCACATGCCTGGGTCTCAGCTTCCTTGTCTGTAAGTCAGAGGTAACAGCAATATCTATGTCACAGGATTCCAGTAAGGATTGAGTCAGAACAGAGATTGTTGACACAAGCTATGTGAACTGTTACTAGCAGAGATCTTTGATCCCAAATCCCAAATGTGCTTTAGAGACTAATCAACAAGGAGGAATGGGGCTAACCTCAGTTTAGACTGGAATTTTGCTACCATCAGCCATTTGATAATCACACGAATTGGCACGAGCTCATTCCATGTCCATATGTTGCTGAGTCACACTTCCACTACAGGACCCCAGGCAATTTCCTTTCTCCTTTTGAGTTGGCCCCTCTGGCTCCAGCTTTGGAAGGAAATGAGGTCTTTGCTCTATGCGGAGAGGAACGGAGGGAGAAGTCCTTGTTTGGTTCCCCCCAAAGTCAAGCTTCTTGCCTCCTGGGTTTGACTGTTAGGCTACATCAAAACTCCTCTGCATGCCTTGTGCCCCCCACCCCATGTCCCACTGTGCCCACCCAGAAAGGCTGTGTGATGTTCTATACTGCAGCACAAGCAGTGCAAACACGCTGGCTTAGCCCTGATTGTCCGCGCTTGTCCACATTGTCATTTGTGTTCACTATAAACAAACTACAGTATTTTCTTGGTAGTTTCATGAAATGAAAAGAACAACGTTTTCCTGGGCTTTAATAGGGTAGAATCAAGTGAGTAGCTGGGGAGGAAAAGACATTACAAAAAGATTACTTTGGCAATACAGAATTCGAAGCATCTTCCTGAAAGTATTGTGAGGAAAAGATGAGCTGCTCTGAGCAAACTCATTAACTTCTCGCTTTCAGGCACTCCTTGACAAAGCCCAAGCAGGCTCCAGAAAGACACCAAAGCTCAATGAAGGACTAACCGCCCTCCAGGCAGGTTTACTTATGGCTATTTCCTCTAAGACTTTACAAAAGCAGCATAAAGTAGGACTGGGACTTGGAAGGATCAGCATTCCTTTTAGATCTTCACTCCTTCTTAGTATGATCTCAGGTGAAGGCACCACAGTGCTTGAGCACCAGGGCCCGCTGCACACATGCCCTTATTGGCTGTGTGTTGGGTGGGTTTCACAGCCCAACCTCCAGCCTCAGTTTCTTCAGCCACCCTTGAACTGGCCATGGCACCCTGGGGAAGAGCCCAGGATCAAGAAACTGGCAGCCTGGGTCAAGTCACTGCTCAGCAACTAACTGGATGTGTAACCTTGAGCCAGTGACGTATCTTCTCTGTAGCCTGTTTCCTCTTCTGAACAGTGAGGATCTTAATAGTACCAGCTCATAAGTTCATTGCCAAGATCACATGAAATGAAGATGGAAAGCCCCTCAAATGGTGCCTGGAACAGCCAAGTGTTCAAGCTAGTAATGGTCATGGGAAGTATCCTAAGGGCACTCAGCTCTGTGCCCAAGGAACCAGGAATGCAGTGGCCTTCACACAAACCTGTCTTCCAGCATGTGAGACCTTAGATCCCCAAGGCCACCCAGCAGGGGGAGGAAGGATCCTGCGGACTCAGACCCTGAGTATCTGATCCAGCCAGTGTATCAGCCTCAGACACCCAGTGACTAAGGTCTTCAGTTTGAGGCTGTGTTCCCCAGCTAAGGCTAGAACTTTCCAGTCCCCAACCCTAGCTCAGCATGTCCACCCCGTCTGTGTGACCGACCTTTACCAGTCTCTCGGCTCATTCTCCAGCACTCCTGCAGGCGCTGGGCTCCCTCCCTGCACCCTGGACTACTTGCCCAGCCTTCCATCATGATTTCCGCCCTCCCCAAACCAATGGGACTGATGTGCCAGGGCTCCTTACAACACAGGGACATTTGGATGCTCGGCTGTTACCAAGTGGTTGGGGGCAGGCAGGGTATTGTAGGAGAAGGGAGCTTCTGTGTGGAGACTCACACTTTCCTCCTCCCCAGAGTCTTTGAGCCAGGGCCCCGAGTCAGTAGGTTCCACATCTCACCGTGATATCCACACCCTGGCACCTCTTCATGTTCCTCTTAGATGGTCCTCCTTCTGACACCAACATCTCCCTGCACACCTGGCGCCCAGGTAAGTGGCACTGACCCACCTGGGCAGGCAGTGAAGCCTCAGTCTTGTCCCCTGCCCATCTCTCAGCAATGCCTCCCCACTCTCCACAACTAGTAGATTATAACTTTACTTTGGTAGGACGTCTAGGTAGATGGGCCCACCAGGTCACTGGAAAGGGTCATCTATAACTCACAAGAGAAAGAAAATACTTGGTAAACCCAGGCAAAGAAGGGATATGCGCTCTCCTCATGCCCCCATCTCCATGCTTCCTTTCCAAATGTTACATAAATTTAAAAGGTACTTTACTTAGGGACATATTACCAATTATTACAGCCAAATTAGGGTAAAAGAGAATTTGCTTTGGGATGGCTCCAGTGTAAGTAAACCCACAAGGTTACAGCTAGCTATCCACAAAGTGAGGGCTAACCAAAATATAATAGCAAAAAACCTTTTTAGAGCAAAAGGAATTTAAAAGAGGAGTTGTCCACACTGCAACTTTGAAACAGGCCTTTGTTATGCTGAAATTAGCACAAAGTTTACTTAATATCCACAGTGCCACATAAAGAACCATTGAGAAAACACCAGGGGCAGCTGCAAAAACACAGGGAAAGAGCAGCAGGCAGGACGCCAGTGCTGGGATGGCCTCCTCAGCTCACGCGCTCTCTCTCTCTCTCCCTCTCTCTCTCTCATTTGGTGCAGAGGCCCTGCAGGTGGCCTGCACAGGACGGAAGACCTAGGACACCAGGACAGTGCACTAAGAGCCAGAGTAACAGTGCGGGTGGGGGAGAGGTGAACACAGCAGCAGGAAGCTGAGACAAGGACGACTGCAACAGACCGAGCCGCCCTTGGTGGGCACGGAGGCAGCGCTGCAGGGGCGTGCTGAGCCTGCACGGGGCTGCAGACACAAACCGGGAGGGCCCGCTGAGCACCCAGCCAGGCACGGTGCCCTCCTCCACTACCTCTTCCTTCTGAGCTGCTCAATCCTAAAGCCCTCACATGGGGCAGAGAAAAGCGGGCATCTGGGTAGACTGGGCAGGAGAGCCGCGGTGCACCAAAGCCGACGGCGGCACCAGAGCAGTGACGATATGTGTGTAGCAGCGACATATGGGGCAGGATGACAGAGCCCAGGACTTGAGCGTGGTGAGAAAGGTGGGGGAAAGGGACAAGCAAGGTGGCCAGCCCTACAGGGAGGCTCTTGGCTGGGGAGTCAGAGCCTGGGGGCCTGGCACGGGGCAGAGCCCAGGCGGGTAAGTTGTCCCCATGAGGAGTCAGGGGCATCCACCTAGAACATAGGAGTCCAGCTTTAGTGAGAAAGGCACCCACACGAGAGGAGGTCATGGTAGGAGGAGGGGGTGATCACATGCTGAGGGGAATGGGAGCCAATGTTGTCATTGTCTGAGAAGATATTTGACAACCATGCAAAGGGAGACTGAACACTGTGGTGTTGAACCGGAATTGAAGGCACTGGAATCAAAGGCACAGCAGTCCCCCTTATCCACAGGACATATTCCAAGATGCAACTGCGGACTGGGTGTCTGCAACTGTGGGTAGTACCCATCCCTGCATGGACCGTGTTTTTTTGATATGATAACCAAGAAGGTTGCTAAGTGACCAATGAGTATAGCCAGTCTGGATATGCAGGGCCAAGGGATGATTCCCATCCTGGGTGGGCCAGAGAAGACCAGCACAGGATTTCATCACACTACTCAGAACAGCACAGTTTAGACCTCATGAACTTTTTCATTCAATATATTTGAACCATGGTTGACCCTGGGTAAGTGAACCTGGGCATAAGGGAATTACTGTAAATCCCTAATTTTTCATCTACTTGTAAACAGATACTGTGATAGCTACAATTATAACCAGCGTTGTGACCTACTTGTACAGAAGTTCAGATGTGCCCTCTGCTCCAATGCAGTGTCATGAAAATGATTTCAAGGACACCTTACATCTTTCTCAGTATTTCATCCACTTATTCTACACTGTAAGTTCAGGTGACACCCCTTCCTGTGGACTTACTCTGTTTTAGCTACCCCCTTCCCTCTAGTATAGGTACATACACCCACACAGTCGCACACACAACATAGCCCCACCCTTCTACCTGCAATACACTCTAACTTGTCTGGAAGCTCTGCCATGCATAGCCCGTGTCCTCTGTTCTTTCCACATCAAGCTCTGATAAGGAAAAGAGAAAAAACACTGAAGTATCCTTAAGGTTTACTTTAACAATTCAACCTCCCGTGTTTCTGCAAATGTGCTAAATATACATATAGTAAAATAAATATAACATAAAATATATATATAGTGAAATAATAAAAACAAAGCAAGAGCCAGAAAAAGGAAAGACAAAGAGAAAGCCCAGAAAACTCACAAACAAAAGATCAGTCCTTAGAGATGAACTAAGAAATTTCAAGCATTAGAAAAAAGTCAATTAAAAAGTTGATGTTTTTATATTCTCCTTAGCAAAGTATCTCAAGAATAGAAGAAAAAGTATCCAATGTACTCAGCCCTACTATGAAACTAATTTAAAGATTTCATATGAAAGCTATAACCCAATTATAACACAAGAATATGGGGAAAGGGGAAAAGGGAAAGGGAGGGGAGGGGAGGGGGGAGGATGGGTGGAGGGAGGGTAATTGATGGGACCACACCTACGGTGCACCTTAGAAAGCTACAGGTGAAACTTACTAAATGTAGAATATAAATGTCTTAACATAACTAAGAAAAATGCCATAAAGGCTATATTAACCAGTTTGATGAAACTATTTCATAGTGTATATGAAACCAGCACATTGTACCCAATGATTGCACTAATATACCCAGCTATGATTTAATAAAAAAAAATTTTTTTTAAGTTAATGTTTTTAAAAAGGCTTGCTAGAAGAAAGTAAGCCTTTTGGAAAGAAAGATGGTGATATCTGATGGCCCAGCAAGAGACTATGGAACTTGTGCTTGTTTTTTGTTTGTTTGTTTGTTTGTTTTGTTTTTTGAGACAGTTTTACTCTGTCACCCTTGTCAGAGTGCTGTGGCATCATAGCTCCCAGCAACCTCAAACTCTCAGACTCAAACAGTCCTCTTGCCTCAGCTTCTGAATAGCAGGAACTACAGGCACCTGCCACAACACCCAGCTAATTTTTCTACTTTTAGTAGAGACAGGGTCTCAGTCTTGCTCAGGCTAATCTTGAACTCCTGAGCTCATGCAATCCACCCACCTCAGCCTCCAGAGGGCTAGGATTACAGGCGTGAGCCACTGAGCCCAGCGTGAACTTGTGTATTTTAAAATTGTGTCATGCAAATGTCTTAATGCTGTAATTGGGTAAATAGGGTGAAGGCTATGTTGATTAGTAGGGTGTAAGCACTCCAATTTGTACCAATAATCAACACATTGAATCCCATAATGGCATAAATGTACTCATGATCTATGTACAAATGACTTAATAAAAAAAAAAAAATTGTGTGACGCATTCCTTAAGGCCAATTCCAAAATCAAATGAGGGAAAAATACAGAAACAAATCTCCTGTCAACAGGGTGGATGAATCAATAAAGGAAAAAGGGAGAATCAATGACATCAAATGGGACCATTCAATTTGACCTTTTATATCTCCAATAAATCTATTTCTTAAAATAGTTTACGGTCCTCCCTGCCAACTTAAATACAGAACTATGCAAGAATGTCTAACTGGGAACATGCTAGAGAAACGGTCAGGTAGTAATACTAGTGTATTAAAGTCACTCTTTTTAGATAAATGTCTGAACTATCTCCAGGAGGCAAAGAAGCAGATGCAATAACAGACATCATTGGGGAAAAAGTCTCAGAAGGTCATTTTTAAAATGTGTTTGTTGAGAAAGTTTTCCATGTTTGACTATTTGTGAGGCCTTGAAAGCAAATAACCAGGTATAATCAATGAAGAAAGCATACAGCCAAGACAGCTCAGTCAAAGATATGGAACTTGGTCGAAGTAAAGGGACCACACGGCCCAGGAGCAAAGGCTGCGTCTACAGAGGACTCGGCTGCCAGTGGTCCTGGCTGCGTAATGACTATCCTCACAGAGCTGAGAAGGAAGTCTAATTTTTGTTTTGCTGTTCCCCCTTTATGCCCACATTTTGATAACCATCTTAGAAATTCCACACTTCAACAATCTCTTAAAGGAATATTTATGACATCAAGGTTCCTCATTCTGAACCCAAATTAGCATCAGTAAGGTGCATCCATCCCCTTGTGGGTAGGAATAAAACCACACACAGTGCCAATTGTCATTGTGTTTCCCAGCCCTTGCAGGGCCCCAAAAGCCTGTCTCTTCCCAGCAAGTGAGATGAAGACACCAAACCATGAGATTATTGCTTGGCACACTCATCAGATAGATGAGAATTAAAGAGCCTGAGAACAACCAGCTGTTCTGGGAAGCACTCTCCATGCCAAGGATATGGATTTGAACACAACAGAAACACTTCAGAGAACAGAAGAGCAGAAGAGAATGACAAAGGGTGGGTACCTTTGGCCAAGTGACTCATCTTATTTTGGTTTCCGAGTTCCATGTATCTTCTCTTTACTTCTCTGAATCACTTTATCTAAGATTCCTGTTCAACCCCATTTACCCATCAACATTGATTAGAGCAACATCATTCCCTGCTTCTGTTTTTAAACATCATTGGGCTTACAGGTAATCAATTCATTACAAGGCTGCAAGCCATAAACAGTGAATTCAAATAGAATTAGTATCTCTGGGTTTACGGGTCAAATACAGATCACCTGGGGTCTTGTTAAAATTTAAACTGACTCAGCAGATGGGGCAGGAGGTGAGAATCTGTGTTTTTTACTAACTCTCAGGTGACATCCATCCTGCTGGTCACAGGCTGCAAGGATCCAGTTTACCCAAAGTAACAGACCCAAAGAGGTGAAGTCTGGTCCAAGGTGACACAGTTAGTAAGGATTCAAGCCAGGACTTCAGCTCAACTTCTCTGACTCCACAGAGCAGTGGAATCGCTCTGTGTAAAAACTATGCCATGCCTCCATAAGTTTGGTTAAAAATAAACCAGTCATGTCATACTGAATGATCACCTCCAACAAACACATAAGACATTTTTTCCATTACAGAACATAAAATCCAAGCCACCTCTTTTCCCACTTTTCAAATTTCTTATTAATATCTGTCAATCAGTGGAGATATTTTTGAAAGGAACTAGATCTCCCTAATATTTAAGCTCTTTAGACCTGTGATTGATTCATGCTGGGTCAAAAAGGACAGAAATATTAATACATGAACATCTAGAGGGAGACTGGAGACTTAGTCTTCAGGTTCTGCAATGAAAACAGAACCAAGATTCAAGGTCGTCTCCAGAACAGAGGTCCCACGAAGGGAGTCACATCTGTGTGCTGTGTTGGTGTAGGCCAGTCATGTTCCACCAGTGCACATGAAAATTTTTAAAGATCATTAATTAAATTGTTTTTGAAATAAGTTCAAAGCACAGTAAGTATATTCTCTTTTTTTTACTTTTTTTTTTTTTAAATCAACCTAATTTAAGTGTGCCACAGAAGTTTAAATATAGGTTCAAGCGTGCTGTGAGGTAAATAGGGTTGAATAACACTGGTGTAGACCCTTAAGCTGAGTCATTAGCTCTGTAACAGAGCACCTGGCCTCTCCCCCAGAACAGTGGAGGTCATTCTCCATTCTTCTCCTGCCCCTCCCTGGACCATACGAAAAGCTGCTAATTCAAAACTCAACAGAAGGAAGAAAGCAAAGCTGGTTCTTGATGTACGGATTCTTCCGTTCTCTCCACCTCCAGTCCTTCATGATGGGATTCACAAAAGGAACCCAATGAACTAAAAAGCAAGCGAAAAGACAAAAAGCGAAGGAGGAAAGATACTCATATTCATGCGCCTGCGCTCAAAGTACTTGAGGGGTAGGGAGGGGAGGAATTCCCACCAGCCAGAGGCCCGGGTCCAAAGTCTCATGTCTGAGTAAGCATGGGTCTTGCCAGGCAACCCCCAAAGGTCAGGGGTCCCAGAGAATTCCTCATCCCGAAGCAGAGTTAGGGGATAAACAGAGCATTCATTTCCCTCCCCCTGGTGAGGAACAACAAACCCTGACACAAGCATCCCGAGACTCAAATGAGTGACTTCTGCAAATGAGCCCTGAAGTTCCGGATCAGGGAGCAAGGCGAAGAGCCGGCTGGGGAACTTTCCCACACAGCCCTGCTAGTGGGCTTCATTCCTCAGCCACAACACCCCAGGCTGCAGCCAGATTCAAGAACAAGAGGGCAGAAACAGTCACATTCTTCAACTGTATGGAAAAAGAACCAGCAGAACAGTCTGCCTGGGCCAAGAACTGAAGTGCACTTGACCGTACTGTGGAAAGAAGCACCTCCCTCTCAACACAGGCCCCATCATACGGCACAGATTTCTCAATGTCACCAATCCTTGTAGCAGTCACACTGCAAAATCAGCGAAGGCTTAATCCTTGCACTTTGGGAAATTATAATCTAACCTTAAAGAGTTCAAATTATTATAACAGTGTATTCTAGCACAAATTGACACTTTGCTGGTTAGAAGCTGGAAAACCAAAGCTGCATAGTAGCTAACATCTTAAAAGAGAGGATTAAATTTCTTTTTAGAGGAGACATCTGTTTTTTTCTAGTGACAAAAATAAAAGTCTTTTTCAGCTCAATGTAAAGGTTGCTAAACAGGGAAACAATAGCCAACTTTGCCTTCACATGAATACTGGGTTAATGTGTCAACAGAAATGTGTCACTGCAGGCGGAGTATCTGCATGGGATAAACGAAGTTTTATTTTTTCTTTAATGCTATTTAAAGGATCTGAACATTTATGTACTTGTGTCCTCTTGAGAGGACCTCATCCCTTGTGTTTCTGCTACTTTCCAAATAGCTGTTCAGTGGCCTTGAGGGGCAAAGACCCTAATGGTTTCAGGAAATAGAGATTTGTTCTTCACCTTGGATAACAGGAGAGACTGGGGAAGGGATTAGTCAGGACTTGCTGTAGCTCGATGTGAAAGGATCTGTTGATTCAAGCACACACACTCTGTATCTCCCTGCGCTGTTGTCTGAGACCAAATAACTCGGGCTTTGGGAGACACACTGGGGATGGACTATTGTGTCCTCAGGTGATAGCCATCTGGGCCACAAACCTAAACTAAATCCTATGGGTCGGGGCGGGGGGAGTCTCAGTGCCTCTTGTAGTCACATACTCTTATGCAAATTGCAAGAAGATATGAAGGAAAGGCGGACGAAATTGTCAAAAGTGGCCTATCCAGACAGATACATTTTTAAAAGTAGCTATCTAGCTAGATAAATTACAAAAAGGTACCTAATTTGTGCAAAGGGTTATAAAGAGGCTTCTTTTCCTCTTGGAGTCAGGACTTAACGTCTATCCTGAGCCATGACTTGGCCCAGCTGGCAGACCCTGAGATGGATTGCAGCCCCATCGCCTCCCCCCACAATAGACCAACATGATAAGGTGTACAACACGCAAACTGCATAGTGCAACCTAGAGCCTTAGGTTGGGGTTTTCCCTGAAGCCACCAGATATTCTTTGGAAAAAAACAGACCTGGAAAGAAGAACTGTAAACAAAGATGGGCCGGGAACTGGTTGAATGGATACAGTCACAGATACATAGACAGGGGGAAATTCCTTATTCTCCCTGATTGGTCCCGAACTCAAGAGTCATACATGTTTCTGTACTTCCTGTAGCAGGGAGAGTGCTGGTAACATGACTTTGCTACTTAGCCAAAGGCCAAGTGTTTGGTTTGAGACTCTCTTTCAGTTCAGCCTAGATTCTGATGAGCACACCCAAGGTGAGTAAAAGTTTTAGTTTACCATTTGTGTTGTACTTGCCTTCCTTTTATGTGAAAAATCTTCCAAAAAGTGTTACTGAAAATCACAGTTTGGGCTCTGATACGCTTTCCAGAACTAAGGAAAGGTCTGAATCAGGCCCAGAAGAGAATGGTAAAGGTGACAGCAGTGTCTTCTTCTGAAAATCAGCCTGAAGACTAACTTCAGAAGACTGCCTCCAGCCTGATGGTGGCAGTTGTAGGGTTCTTAAAGTGATGGCCCCAGGTGGGCCATATAGCAGAGGCAGCATTGTGGTACCATGATGAGAAGCTTCTCCTTAGAAACCATCAGAAGTAGCTCATGGAGCAGTTAAGCAGCCTGCCTTATAACAGTCAATATGTGGGGATTCAAGATGTTGTTTGGGCAATTGAGGAAATGTAATCTCATCAGGAAGCCACAGACTAGGAGCATCTATAGGAACCTGGAGCAGTACAAAGGCTAAATACTGAAACAAGCATATTCATCCATTCAGCCATATTTACTGGGTGTTTATTATGGAACAGTGCTAAGCATGTTTGTATAAGACAGGGTAAGGGGAAAATTTAAAAAGAAATGAGAAAATATAAGGTACTAAAAGTTCCTTTGAAAAAATGAAATTAGTAATGTGGTAGGATGCTAGTAGAGTCCACTTTTGATTTAGTGACCAGGGAAGAACTTAAATTGGGGATCTATAAAGAAGGAGCTATGTGGATATCTGTGGGAACAGTGTAAAGAAGGAAGGTTCTTGCTACAACTTTCTAGAAAGGTTGCAAATTTTACATCCTCTAGGAAGGGAGTCAAAGGAAAAGGGCATTGAAGTTCTTCAGATGGAAAAGAAATCATACATAGATCACACTACACAGGCATAGGAACCTAGTTTACCCCAGAGCAGACCCTTCTCCAAACAGGCCCTGAGTTAATGAGCCAGCTCGCCCCTGTGAATAAAATGTGATCGCCCCAACCAGCCCCCATCCTCAGCAAGGAGCAAGCAATGAGACTTAGCCCAGAAGAAATTGCTATCCTTCTCCCAGACTAGTTTAGGATCACAAAGCTCTCCAAAACAAAATATTTCAGGAATAAATATGAGTGAAAAATCCAAAGGAAATTTGCAAATCAGTTTTGTTAATTTTTGCATAAATATACTCTCTGACCCAAGGACTCTACTTAAGAGCCTCATTCTCTATTCACACTAACTAACAGAATAAGTGGGACACACCTGGTGGCCCACCAGGCAACCCAGTAGGTGGTACATACAGGGATAATGGGCTGAGAGATTCCTGGTGAGAAATGCCCTCAAAGTAGGATGTAAAGTCCTCCTGAAGGACCTATATAATTCTCACCATGGTAAAGGAGGAAGGAACAAAGGTTATGGAGTCAACCTAGAGAGGTCTCCTAGTAGGAACTGGAATTCCTGGGGCGGCGTAGGACTTGAAACAGGGAAGGACAAAATAAGAGCTCACATGTGTTACATAGGAGAGTGAAAGTAACAGGTTTGAAAACTTAGAAGCTTCTTCTTGATATTGATCTGAGTAATGATTTTTTATATGATACCAAAAGCACAGGTACACCAAAGTAAATAGTATTTGCACAGCAAAATAAATAATCAATAGAATGAAAAGGCTAAGTATAGAATGGGAGAAAATATTTGCAAACCATATATCTAATAAGGGGTTAATACCCGAAGTATATAAGGAAATTATACAACTCAATAGCAAAAAATAAAATTAAAGGGTGGAGTCTTGGTGTGTGCCACACCTTTTGGGGGCAAAACACAATTATAAGAAGGACTTTACCTAACAAATGCAATCAGTATAATCTGGTTTCTTGTACCCTCAATGAATCCCCAAGAATAAAAAAAAAAAGAACTACAAATCAAAAAAAAAAAATAATTAATTAATTTAATTAATTAATTAATCAAAAAAGGGTGAAGAACCTGGGGCATTTCTCAAAAAAAAATGGCTAAGAGTTATATTAAAATTTTACTATCAGAGAAATGAAAAGCAAAACCACTATCACCTTGCACCTGTTAGAATGGCTCTTGCCAAAAAGACCAACAACAAAATCAAAATAATACGTGTTGGCAAGGATGGAAAGAAACAGTATGAAGGTTCCTCAAAATCTAAAATTAAATTACTATGTGATTCAGCAATTCCACTTTAGGGTATATATCCGAAGGAATTGAACTCAATCTTAAAGAGATACCTGCATTTGTGTGCTCATTGTAGCATTACTCACAATAGCCAAGATATTGTCTGAACAACCTAAATGTCCATTAACAGATAAATGGATAAAGAAGATGAGATATATATACACATACATCTATATACATACATACACATATGTATATACACATTACCCAGTCTTAAAAAAAAGTAAGACATCCTAACACTTGTGACAAGGTAGATGAACCTGGAGAACATTATGTTAAGTAAAACAAGCCAGATGCAGAAAGACAAATACTGCATGATCTCGTTTATATGTGGAATCTCAAACAGTCAAACTCACAAGGCAAAGAGTAGAATGGTGTTGTCAGAAGCTGGAAAGGGAGGGAAATGGGGAGACGTTGCACAAAGAATATAAAGTTCCAGTTACAAAAGATGATTAAGTTCTGGAGATCTAATGTACAATTTGACTATAGTTAACAATACTGTATATACTTGAAATTTGCTAAGAGGGGAGATTTTAAGTGTTCTCATCATAAAAGAAAAAGAAAAGAAAGAAAATGGTGACTGGGCATGGTGGCTCACACCTATAATCCTAGCACTCTGGGAAGCTAAAGCAGAAGGATCCCTTGAGCCTTGAAGTTGGACAGAAGCATAAGCAAGAGTGAGACACCATCTCTACTAAAAATAAAATTATCCATGTGTTGTGGAGGGCAGTTGTAGTTCTAGCTACTCAGGAAGCTGAGGCAAGAGGATTGCTTGAACTTACGACTTTGCGGTGAGCTATGATGATACTATGGCACTCTAGCCTGGGCAACTGAGTGAGACTCTGTCTCAAAAAAAAAAAAGTAACTATATGAGGTGATGAATATGTTAATTAGCTTAACTGTGGTGATTATTTCACAATGTATACATATATCAAATTTTCATATATTTGATATGCATATATCAAATATCCACATTGTATACTTTAAATATACACAATTTTTGATTGCTGATTATATCTCAATAAAGTCAGAAAAGAAAAAACTTACATGCTTCAAATTAAAGACTTTTTTTTTTTTAAGACTCACTTTATAGGCCTTTGTAGAGTGCCATGGTGTCACAGCTTACAACAACCTCCAACTCCTGGGCTTAGGCAATTCTCTTGCCTCAACCTTCCAAGTACCTGGGACTACAGCTGCCCACCATAACGCCCGGCTATTTTTTTGTTGTAGTTTGGCCAGGGCCAGGTTGGATCCTGTCACCCTCAGTATATGGGGCCAGCGCCCTAACCACTGAGTCACAGGTGCCGCCCAAATTAAAGAGATCTTAAAAAGTGTTACATTATAGTTATGAATTGAAACTTCTCTAATGTACCCTGTGAAACACATGGAAACATTGGAATAACAGTTAACTACTTCTGCTTCTTGGAGATACTACACCAAAAGTGGGTTACATGAAACCTTGAGATTTTCTCAGGTTATATATAAAGAAGGTTTAAAGGCATTTATTTATTATTCAGCCAATAATGGCCAAGATAGACTTCAGAGCAAAGAAAATTCCCAGAGATAGAGATAAATATTATGCAATGATAAAAGTGTTACTCCACCAAGAAAACACAGAAATCCTACATGTGCACGCACCAAACAACAGAGTTACAAAATATATGAAGAAAAATTGATAGAACTGAAAGGAGAAAGAGATATCCATGATTATAGTGGATACTTCTCTCTCCCACCAAAAGGACAGAACTAGATAGAAAATTAGTGAGGGTAGAGTAGAAAATCTCAACAATACCATCCACCAACAGTATCCAATCAGCATTTATAGAACATTCCTCCCCCAAACAACAAAACACACATTATTTTCAAATGCCCAAGATAGACCATATACTAGGCCATAAAATAAAGTTCAAAATAATTTAAAAGGATTGAAGCCATACAGATTGTGTTTGTTACCTGACCACAATAGAATTAAACTATCTCAAGAACAGAAAAAAAATGGGAAAGTCTCCAAACACTTGGAAACATGACATTTCTAAATAATCTACAAGTCAAAGAAAAAGTTTCAAAAAATTTTAAAAAAAACCTTGAGCTGAATAAATATCAAAATGTAGTATATCAAAATTGTGGGATACAAAACAAGCAGTGCTGAGAGGAAAAGCTAAATCACAAAATGCTTTCACTAGAAAAAAGTAGAAACCTTAAATCAATAATCTAAGATTGTGCCTCAAGAGCCTACAGAAAAAAATAAAACAAAATAAACTCAAAAAAGAAGAAAATAAAAAAAAGAACAGAAATCAATAAAATGGCAAAGAGAAAACAATAGAGAAAAAAATCAATGAGATAAAAGCTTTCTTTGAAAGGATGAGTAAAATTGACATCTCTGGCAGGACGGACCAAGATAAAAAAGAGAGAGAGAGAGGGAAAGAGAGAATGGGGACAGGAATCTCTAATTTCAAAAACGAAACAGGGGAAATTGGCCCTATTGACATCAAAAGGGTAAGAGAATAATGAACAAATCCACAAACACAAATTCAACAACTTAGGTGAAATGAACTAATTACTCAATAAACACACCCTAGTTACCACAATCCACCCAATATGAAATAGAACATTTGACTATTCCCATTTAATAATTTAAATAAAAACAAATTAATAATTTAAAAACTCCCATAAAGGAAATCTCCAGGCCCAGATGGTTTCACAAAGAATTCTACCAAAAATTTAAAGATAATTAACATCAATTCTACACAATCTCTTCCAGAAAATAAAAGAGGAGGAAACACTGCCCAGATCATTTTATAAAGCTAAAATTATCCCAATATCAAAATCAGACTGAAAACAGTACCAAAAAGAAAACTACAAATCAATGTTCCTCATGAATATAGAATAAAAAATCCTTAGGAAAATATTAGCAAATAGAACTCAGTAATATATACATATAAAAAATTATATACTGGCTCAGTGCCTGTAGCTCAGCAGCTGGGGTGCCAGCCGCATACACTGGAGCTGGCAGGTTCAAATCCAGCCCAGGCCTGCCAAACAACAATGACCTCAACCAAAAAATAGCTGGGCATTGTGAGAGGCACTTGTGGTCTCAGCTACTTGTGAGGCAGAGGCAGGAGAATCACTTGAGCCCAAGAGTTTGAGGTTGCTGCAAGATATTATGCCACAGCACTCTGCCATGGACAACATAGTGCTACTCTGTCTCAAAAAAAAAAAAATTATATACCATGATCAAGTGGAGTTTATTCCAGAGATACAAAACTGTTTCAGCAGTATTTTAAAAATGAGTCAATGCTATCTTAGGTAACTATAAAAAGAAGAATAAATTACATTTGGAGTAAGCAGAAGAAAAAATAATATAAATTAGAGCAGAAATCAATAAAATTGAAAACAGTAAATCAACAGAGAAAAATAATATAACCAAAAGTTTATTATTTGAGCAGAGAAATAAAATCAATAAGCTTTAAGCTAAGCTAACTGAGAAAAAAGAGAGAAGACAAATTAGTAACATCAGAAATGAAAGATGATACATCACTACAGATTCTATGGATATTAAAAGAATAAAGCAATATTATGAACAACTCCTCTTTGCCCCTAAATTTGCTAACCTAAATGAAAGGAACCAATTCCTTGAAAGACACAATCCACCAAAACTCACACAGGAAGAAACAGAAAATCTAAATAGCCCTATGGTGCATC
The DNA here is from genome assembly GCA_963574655.1 of Perodicticus potto. Classification (NCBI taxonomy): domain Eukaryota; kingdom Metazoa; phylum Chordata; class Mammalia; order Primates; family Lorisidae; genus Perodicticus; species Perodicticus potto. The sequence continues at coordinate 25,287 of CAUYRH010022045.1, forward strand.
TTACAAGGGTATATGTGAAATTTACTGAATGTAGAATACAAATGTCTCAACACAATAACTAAGAAAATGCCGTGAAGGCTATGTCAACCTGTTTGCTGAAAATATTTCAAATTGTATATAAAACCAGTACATTGTACCCCACAATTACATTAATGTACACAGCTATGATTTAATTAAAAAATAATAATAATAAAAGATTAAATCAATAATTAATAACCTTTCAAAACAGAAAGCTTCAGTGTCAGATAGGTTTATTGGTGCCTTCTACCAAACATTTAAAGAAATTGTACCAATTCCCTATAATCTCTTTCAGATGCTAGAAGCAAAGGGAGTACTTTTTAACTCATTCTATGAAGCTAGCACCCCACGAATACCCAAATCAGACAAAGACATTATAAGGAAAGAAAACTACAGATTCTCATTATCATTAGATGCAAAAATTCCTAAACAAGTATTAGCGAATTGAATGCAAGAATGTCTAAAAAGAATTAAACACCACAACCAAGTAGGATTTACCCCAGGTATGCAGGGCTAGTTCAATATTCAAAAATCAATTAGTGTAATACAAGACATCAACAAACTAAATAAGAAAAATCACACAATCACACCAATAATAGAGAAAAAATGACAAAATCCAACACACATTCACGATAAAATCTCTCAGTAAACTAGGAAAAGAGGGAAAATTCCTGAACTTGATAAAGAATACCTCCAAACAACCCACCACTAACACACTTGATGAGAAATCAGAAGCTTTCCCACTGACATCAAGAAGTAGGTGACGATGTCCCCTCTCACCACTCCTTTCCAATGACATATTGGAAATCTTAGCAAATGCAATACATGTATGACAAGAAAAGGAAATAAAAGATATAATGACTTAGAAGAAATAAATAATACTATCTTTTTTCACAGATAACATGATTGTTTATGTAGATAATCCTCCTACAAAAACCAATAAAAAAGCCTATAAACTAATAAGCAGTTATAGTAAGAGATTATAACCAACCAAGCAGGATATAAAATTAATATTTAAAAGACAGTTGCCTTCTATATACCAGCAATGAACATGATGTTTTGGGGGGTTTTGTTTGTTTGTTTTTTGACATGATGTATTTGAAATTGAAACCATTTACATTAGCATCACTCAAAATGAAACACTTTACTATAAACCAAATGAAATATTTATAAGGTAAAATAAAATAAAAAAAGAAAATAAATAAATAAATAAAAAGAAATATTTATAAGGTATAAATGAGGAAAAACTATATAACTTTAATAAAAGAAATCAAAGAAGAAATCAATAAATGGAGAGATATTCTATGTTCATGGACAGAAAGAAGGTATATTACCAAAATGTCAGTTCTTTCCAATTTAATCTCTAGAGTCAATGTAGTCCTAATAAAAATCTTAGCAAGTAATTCTAAAGTTTATATGAAAAGGTAAAATACCCAGAACACAATAATGAATGAGAAAATCAAACTTGTAGGACTGACACTTCCCCACTTCAAGACTTACTATAGAGCTATAATGATCATTGCTGGTGAGAAAGCAAAATGGTACAGCCACTTTGGAAGACAACACTCTACCAAGGGTGACATAGTGAGACTCTGTCTCAAAAAGAAAAAAAAAAGTGTCAATGTAATTTATCGTGTTAACAAGCTAAAGAAAATTCATCCTATCAACTCATGCAGAAAAACATTTGATAAAATTCAATATCCATTTGTGATAAAACCTCTCAGAAAACTTCCTCAACTTGATGGAGAGCAGCTATAAAAATAAAACAAAACCGGTAGTTGATATTATATCAGTGATGAAGGTCTAAATGTTTTTTTTCTAAGATTGGGAACAAGGTAATAGATATCTGCTCTTACCATTCTTATTCAGTATAGCATTCAAAATTCTAGATAATGCAACAAGTAAGGCAAGGAAAAGAGATTAAAAGGCATAAGATCAGAAAGGAAGAAATAAAACTGCCCGATTTGCTAATGACATCAATATATACAGAAGAAATCCCAAGGAATCCATCAACAAAACTATCTTAGAGCTAATAAGTGAGTCCACAAAACTCATATCATACCAAATAAACATATAAAAATTAACTATATTTTTATATACCAGCAATAAGCATGTGAATATGGAAATTTAAAACACAGCTGCTTTAAAATGAAACATTTAGGTATAATCTAACAAAACACATATAGGACTAGTATGCTGAAAACTACACAGCACTGATTAAAGAAAGAAAGATCTAAATAAATCAAGATGCATACAAGATGTGTGCATCAAAAGACTAAACATAGCAAAGATGTCTATTATTCCCAAATTAATACATAAGTTTAATACAATTTCTATCAAAAATCCCTAAAAGCTTTGTGTAAACAAGAATATTCTCATATAGAAAATCAGAGAACTATAATCACTAAAACAATTTTGAAAAAGGAGACTAAAATATGATGAATTAATCCACCATATTTCGAGACTAATTATATAGCTATTGTAATGAAAACTGTGTACTATTGATGCAACAGAACCTAAAATTCAGAAATAGATTAACAAAAACATGTCCCACTGATTTTTATAGAAGCAATTTAATAAAGGAAAAATAGTCCTTCAACAAATGGTGCAGAGCAATTAGATATCCATAGGGAGGGAGGGAGGAAGGAAGGAAGGAAGGAAGGAAGGGACTCACTCTGAGTTTCATACAAAAATTAACTTGAAATGGATCATGTACTTAAATGCAAAATGTAAACATAGGAGGTGCTGGGGCAGGAGAGAAATAGTTACGGTTATGAAAGGACAACATGACAGATTCTTTTACAGAAATGTGTCATCTTGACCAGACTCATGTCTAAATCCTGGCTGTGGTGCAGTAATTTTGCAAGATGTTGCCGTCAGAGGAAACTGGGTAAAAAGTACTACGAATACTTCTTTATATTAGTTCTTACAACTGTGTATAAATCTACAACTGCCTCAAAGTAAAAAGTTTAACTTAAAAAAAAGATACTAAGAAAACATAATACCTCTTTCAAAAGCTTACTCCATATTTGAGTTCAAAGCAAGAAAGGAAACCTCGATGTGCCAAAAGAGAATGGAAGACTTCAGGCCAGAAAATTGAGTGGGAGTTGAAGCTGGACAGCCCTAGAGAGATCCATGCCCAGCTGTCCAGGGTAAGAATTAGCATTTAATTTCCCCGCACAGGCTGGAATTGAGGCTAGGGTTGATGACAGAGCCAAGAAGTTTAATAAAGCCTGGGCCAAGAAATGGGGTGAACAGGAATTAAATGATGCCCCGTGAAAGGAATGCAAATGGTTTCCCGACCCAGGTACACAGTCTGGATGAAGGTGAGGTAAGCACTCACCTTTTCTATCATCTTAGCTACTACATCGTGCTCCTGTACTTCCAAAGAATCTGAAGCAGAGTGCCCCAAGGAAAACAAGAACCCTAACTTTGTGCTGTACTTAAGTATGGGGTCTAACATTGTGCACTATCTTCTCAGTGTAGAAGTCTGAACTGAACAGCTAACAGTAAACTCGCCTGGAACCAGCCTGGTAAGGCCCCTGGCTGTAGCAAACCCAAAGTCACCCCCACTGGGGTTCTCACTCCTGCCAAGGATGAATTCAGAGTCTAACACATTAAAGAATACAGTTTTTAAAAAATTTTAGAATGGAACAAATCAACTGAATTATCCAAAAAAAGCAAATTCCATGATTTCAAGTTTATGAAACTGTTGAGGGGGGAGGGGCAGTGGAAATGGCAGAGATGACAGAAGAGGGCTGCTGTGTGGGGGACACGGCTGACTGAGTCTGGAGAAGCCTCCAAGAGGACCAGGACCAGAGCCACAGGAGAGGACTTTAGAGGAGGAAGGACATTGCCCCACAGCTTCCCATAAGTGACTTTTCTACGATCTTCAGTTTGAAACCAGCTAGGTCTGCACCTGGGGAGACTAAATGAGCCTCAAATCATAAACAACTCCAGGACATCACAGGCTCCAGCAGCTCATTCAGATGACCACATGTGAACCCAAGAACCTGCCAGGACTGCACCCCAGGATGTGAGGCAGAGGGCCCAGTCCACGTGAAAGAGTCTGCTTCCTAGGAAAGGTTTCCCAATTCTATTTCTGCCTTTAAACGTTCAGATGGGGTTTAGATCCAGCATATCCTAGGCCTGCCATCCTGTGAATTAGAGTGTGGGGTCATCCCTGGGTGAAAGGAAAAGCAATTATACCAGAGGTCAGACCCCCAGACGCATGATCAAAAGTCAGTCAGAAGTCAATATAGGTCCAGAAACTCTCCTTTTGAATGACAGCATTCTAGTCAAAATTTGGACAATAACAAATTTTGAACAAATAAACTTGAAGCCAGCCAAGTGGCGTGCTCACATGAAGAAAAGAAATTCATTTGACTTTTGGTGTCTTTTTTATAGCCATCCATTAACAGTCCAAATATGCGTAAAAGGCTCCCCAATAATCCCAGTGGAGTGTTTCTCCTGGCAAAATCATTCAGCAATTTGGATGTGACAATTTTCCATCACCTTAGCTACTATATTGTGTTCCTGTACTTCCAATGACTCTGAAATCTGAATCTGAAAATGGCCACACCGTGCTACACTACTCACTGCTCCTCGGGGACATTTGAAATTGAAAAGGCTCCAGTATTCTAGTCCCAAGCCTGGCATGATGCTAAACAGCATGCAATTTCCCTTAAAAAGCACAAGATGAAATTAGGGGACAATTTAGAGCAGTGGTTGCACCCCTGCCTGCCAGTTAGAATCACCTGAGGCCAACCACTACATCAGAGTAATCTTGGCCTAACACCCGCTCTCACTAATTGGTGGCCACTGGCAACAGCTATTGCACTTCAGAATCTCCTGGGGGAGCTTTCAGAATGCTGATGCCTGGACTCTACTCTCAGACCGATTAAATCAGAACATCTGGGGCATGGAGTTGTGGCAGGGTACCTCCCCAGGTGAACCTGATGCTAAGCCAGGGTTAAGAACAGACTGCTCTAGTCCCATCTCAAACTTCAGTGGGCATCAGAATCTCCTGGAGGGCTTATTAAAACAAAGGTTTGAAATGGGCAAATCTATAGAGACAGAAAGTCAATTAGTGGCTTCCCAGGACTGGAGAAAGGGAGGCAACTGCTAAGGACACAGGTTTTTCTTTGGGATAAAGAGAATGTTCTGAGATTCACGGTAACGGTTGCACAGCTGTGAATGTATTTAAAGTCATTAAATTCTAAGTGGGTGAATTGTATGTATGTGAATTATATCTCATCAAAGCTGCTGAAATGCATACACACGTGCATGTTTCTGCCCACCCCCAGAGATTCGGATATATCAAGTCCAGAGCAGAGCCCATGAATTTGTCTCTTTAATGAGCTCCCAGGTGATTCTGCAGATTGATTCTGCAGGTCTACAGACCACAGAAAGGTACCCATGTTCACACTCTGTAGGGTCTTATGAGCATAATAATGTTTCATTGTCAGGGGCTCCTTCAATGTCAGCAGTTCTTTCTTCTGTTCCTCTAACCATAGAGGATCAGGTGCCACTGATGTTGCCAGGGATGTGTCATAGTAATGGGAGTTGGCATTGCAAAGGAAAGATGTACCGTGAACCCAGATCAAGACCAGAGGGGAAGGTCATGGAGGCAGGAAATGTCCCCTAGTTCAAGTGGGATGTGGCTGCGGAAAAGAGGAGAAGAGGACACCATTCTTGATTTTGTGTTATGATCTAATGAGGTAGAAATGACAAATACCTACAGATGAAAATCCAGAGTTACAGAAAAAGGCAAAGTATGACTCTCCATTTATTACACAAAGCAATTCATCCCCAGAGGTCCTTCAGAAAATTTAAACTGCTATCTAATGTTTACATGAAAGTTTTCACAGTATTGCAGCAAAGTCAAACTATACAGATGAAAATAAAGAGTCGGGCAGCACCTGTGGTTCAGTGAGTAGAGCACCTGCCCCATATACTGAGGGTGGTGGGTTCAAACCCAGCCCTGGCCAAACTACAACAAAAAAATAGCCGGGCTTTGTGGCAGGTGCTTGTAGTCCCAGCTATTCAGGAGGCTGAGGCAAAAGAGTCACCTAAGCCCAAGAGGTGGAGGTTGTGTGAACTGTGACACCACAGCATTCTACCAAGGGTGACAAAGTGAGACTCTGTCTCTAAAAAAAAAAAAGAAAAAGAAAAAGAAAAGAAAGAGAGTCCCAAATTACAAATAGTGGAAATTTTTAGTGTAATGGCAGGAAAGTCAGGAGAGTTTGGAACAAGTGCCTTCCATAGGAATGCCAATGCCGCTAGCCTTCTGCTCAGCAAACCAGCCCCGACAAGAGTGCTGGTACTCTGGACTCCCCACAAACCAATAACATACTGTGGGATCTCTTGTGCAGTCACCCCCAGGCACACCCCATTAGTGTTGGCACCTACTTCCTGTTCAAGCTTGAGAAAAACCTCAACAGATCTCAGCACAGCCCCTAAACATAGCTTGCCATGCATTGCTAGTGAGGCTGTCACTTTTGCAGCTGCTAGAGGTAGGGCAGAACAAAGGGACCAAACTTTTTTTAAATGCAGGTTTAAATGTTTTAAAAATAAGCTTTATCAAAGTGTGAGATGTATCAAATAATAGTAGAAAGACTTAGACCCAAATTAATTTGCACAATGAGGTTGTTCAGTAATCTCCAGGCTTTATCATTTGCTAAAAAAGGAGTGGGAGAGACAATGTCCATAAACTACATCAAACCCCACATATTCCAGTGTCTGGCATATAAGAATCATAACAATAATAACACAGCCAGCATTCATTGAGTGTTTCCTATTCAAAACATAATTTTGAAATTATCTTCTATTTTTATTTATAAATATTAGTTGTCTACTTTTTTGTGACTTTGAAAAAAAAAAAAGGAAAAATCTGTGAATATTCCTCACCTTAATTGGTATATAATGAGAGACAGTCATAGACAGAGTTTACCAACATTGTACAGGTGCTACTTTGTCTCTGGAGTAGGCTTGCTGGCGTTTGTTATTTAATAAATGTTGCTTTCATTTCCAAAAAAATAAAAATACATTATTTACTAAACACTCTGTTGGGATTTTTTAACATATTAATACATCCTCACAATAGTCTATTACATGGGTCCACAAACCTTTTCTGTAAACGTCAGATAGCACATATTGCAGGGTTCGCAAGCCATTCAGTGCCCATCCCAGGAACTTCTGGAGTTGGAAAGGAGGCCTAGACCGTATGTAAATACATTGGCTTATCTGTCTTTTAGTAAAAGTATGTTTATAAAAACAGGAGGTGGGCTAGAATTGCCTGTGGGCCATACCTTGCTAGACGGTGCTGTATGGGACAGGTACTATCATTATCTCCTCTTTACAGATGAGAAAACAGAGGTATACAGGGACCAACTCCCAGCCTGAGGTCCCGCATGACATCTGATTAAGATGTGTGCACGTTCAACGACTCTATCCGAGTCTGCAGCCACCACCATTCTTAGTAAGAGGTGCACTCAGGCCATGTGCAGCTTTTCCTAATTCAAACCACACTAGTCAGCCAGTCAGCAATATCCTCAGAGCCACGTGGAGGTCAAAGACCCAGCTCAAACCTGCCCTCTTCTCCCCCCCACACCCGACCCCTGCATGCCTGGCTGGGGTTCTCCCTGCCCCTCTAACCCTCAGTGCCCTCACTCTCTGTGCTTCCAAACCAACCCCTCTCTTTATTACACATGTTCTTCCCAACCGAGACCAGCATCAGCTCCCACATGGCAAAGTGTCTGTGAACCTGCTGGTTCCAACAGGTCTCTTCAGGCTGAGACTCAGGGGCCTGTAAAGGGCAGCCGGGGAGATGGCAGAGCCAGCACTCACCAGTCCATGGCAGGCACTGAGGGCTGCCGTCCCGACTCTAGTGCCCCGCTGCAAAACCGTGCCCCTGAGATGGCAGCGGGGGGCAGAGGAAGCCACCATCTTAACACGGGAGAGGTTCCCATATCTCTTCTCCACGACGTAGCTATTGGAAAGAAATCTCTGATTGACTGTCAGGTTAAAAAATAGATCCTTCTCCTCATGAGAAATTCTATAATACACCCGGTCCACTGAGCTGTCCAAATCTCTCTTCTTCCTGCCGCTCTTGATAGGATGGTCCACACCATAGGACAGAAAATGCCCACCTGCATCTACTCGGACAGGTGTCACCACGTGGTATTCTGGAAGAGCCTTGGCAAAATGCCCTGGAAGAAAAGGAGACAGAAGAAAACTGAGAGACCCAAGCTGAGCCTATGGCGAGGCAAAGCCACTTTCATTTGGAACTCAGATTCCAGCTTTTTTTTTTTTTATTGTTTGGGATTCATCAAGGAAACCAAGAATTAGGTTACACTAATTGCATTTGTTAGGTAAAGTCCCTCTTATAATTGTGTCCCAACCCCAAGAGGTGTGTCATGCACTGTGACCCACCATTCCCCCTCCTTCCCTCTCCCCAATCCTCATTCCCCTACTCCACCCCTTGTATTAGATCATCTACTGGCTTCATATTAGACTTGAGTCCATTGGATTCTTGCTTCTCCACTCTTGTGATGCTTTACTAAGAAGAATATATTCCACCTCCATCCAGGTCAATACAAAAGATGTAAAGTCTCCATCTTTTTAATGACTGTATAGTATTCCATGGTATACATAAACCACAGCTTGTTAATCCATTCCTGGGTTGGTGGGCATTTAGGCTGTTTCCACATTTTGGCAATTGTAAATTCAGCTGCGATAAACAATCTGGCGCAAACACCCTTATGATAAAAAGAAATTTTTTTTCTTCTGGGTAGATGCCTAGTAATGGAATTGCAGGATCAAATGGGAGGTCTAATTTGAGTTCTTTGAGGATTCTCCAAACTTCCTTCCAAAAAAGTTGTATTATTAAAAATCCCACTGACTTGAAGTTTAGCAATCCTTTCCACCACACAGATACTGCTAATGTTAAATTCCCAGAATATTGTACCCTTCTAAGATGCACTGTAGGTGTGATCCCACTAAATGCAGAATATAAATGTCTTCATATAGTGATGAAAAGGCCATGAAGGCTATGTTAAACAGTTTGATGAAAATATTTCAGATTGTATATGAAGTCAGCACATTGTGCCCCATGATTGCACCAAAGTACACAATTATGATTTAATAAAAGAAAAAAGAAAGAAAAAAAAATTCCCAGAATAACTCACACTCCTCGGGGACATCAGAGACAAATTTCAGTGAGAATTAATTCATGAGGAATACTGTAAGGAAAGGGCCAAGATCCACATGATAAACAAGAACCTTTCAAGTCTAGAGTTCATTAGTACAAATCACAGAACTTCACTGTTGATCATTAGGCACTTAAACACCTCAGGAACTTCCAGTAAACTCAAGTTAAAGGGAAAAAACAAAAACACAGAAAAATCTACCATACACACACTAATAACCCTTCTGCCAATTATAGTATAAGCATGTTCTATAATGCAGTGAACACGCTTAAAGGAACTAGGGTTTTTTTAATGTTTACAAAATACACAAAATAAAATGATAAGGGAACATATAAACATTTGAAGTATTGGCTCAAAATATGAAAACTGCCACTTTAAAAAGTCAACACTTGTTTTTTGCACACCTGAGAGCACCCATATTTGTCTTACTCAATTTTAAATTCCCACCCCTATCTCCTTGTTTTGATATGTGACAATAACAAAGGATCTATCTAGCAGGGAATTAGTCATCCTCTGGATTACTGACTGCTTAAAGACCATTAACGGCACAGTTGGTAAAATAAAGTAACATTTTACTTCAACCTAAAACAAAAAAAGTGAAAACATGCTATCTGCCACCCCCCAGCTATACCCCTCGCGCTTTCTAACTTGCTTTCCTTTGCTCTTGTTATTTCTCTAACTAGAATATCCTTTGCATTCTATCAAAATCCTGTTTATGAATTAAAGTCCAAATTCAAATCCTTCCTCTTTATTCCCCTAATATCCCTGGTTGAAGTTCTCTCTTCTTCCCCTAAGCCCTTACTTTCTATACCCCCAGAACGGCTGTATTTTACATTGCCTTTTGTTTATTACACATACTATTTATCTTCAAATCCTTCGGAGACCAGAGTCTTGCACATCACAGGTGCTCAGTTCACACGCATTGATGTATCAGTGAACATATTTATAGCTGGTTTATTAAAAGAACAGGACTCCATAGGATACAGTTACAAGAAAAGCTTTTTTTTTTTTTAATCCAGGCAATGAGTTCCAAACATACTTTGTGGAATCATTCTCCTCTGCCTTGGATGAATTATGGGACAGAGCACAGAATTTTCACTCTCAGGTACTAATAAACAGCCTTCATTTTTAGGCATGAAAAATCCAGACCCCTCACTTCCAACTATAGCATTTAGGCAGGGCAGACCACAGAACAAAAATAAAAATCCACATCTTAAAAATATGGTTCAATGAAAAATAAGAAACAAAACAAGTTAATACTGAGTGATTTACATTCATGGAAAATGCACACACTCAAAAACAATGGTGCTAATTTTGCCAGAACACATGTGACCAAGAAACATATGGAACACATTAAAATGGCTTTCCACTGGGAGGAATGGGAGTGGGGAGTGGGAACAATAAAACATAAATATAAATATACAAAACAAAACGGGGGGGAGGTTGAACAAATTATTGACGCTGCTGCGCCATGAACTGAGGAGTGTGACTGATTCAGTTCTCTCTGGGGCCCACTCACTCTCCAATGCCCGGCCAGTCCAGCATTGGAGCATCTTCCGAGACCTGTTCTAACTGCGGAGAGAAATGGCAGGTGTGTGAGGCCGATGGAGTCGGCTCCAGGAGTCTGTCCCTCCTGCTGCTTCTCTCCTCTGCTAGTCACAGGGATGCCTCTGGCTCCTCCGTGTTTGGAGAAAGGAAGGGAGTTAGGAGCAGAATGTCTTATTCAACTGGGCAGAGCTGACACCTGGCAACGGTGCCCCCCGGGAGGTCAACACCCACATGCTGACTCCTTGTCTCAAGGCAGCTCTGTCCCTGCGGCTTGCTCCCCTGTCAGGTCCATCAGTGTGGGCAATTCCCCTTCCAATAGCCACCCTCAGCCCTGCCTCCCTCCACCACTCCTTGAGACCACCTGACCCCTAGAGGGCATCCCCTGTGGCATCCCTTCAAGATGAGCCACATCTGGTTCTCTTCCATGGGGCCCAAATCCGGCTCACAGGAAATAACCCTGAGCCTCATCCTGCCCTCCAACATCAGGGAAATGGGACTACTCCTGGCTGCATGGTACTTTTGGTTGGCTCTGTCACCAAATGCCATTCTAGCTAATCTTTCGCATTGGTATTTTAAGGCTGACATGCCAGTTGAGGTCCTCCCCAAACTCATACCAAACTCTCCAAACTCTCGAGGCCCCTTCACTTGCCTTCAGTTGGGGGGATGGTCAGGAGAATGCCGAGCACCCTAATCTCTGCTGAAGAAATCTCTCTCCTATATCTTTCCATTTACCTTAAGCCTCTCCTCACATACAGACCAGGAGGGAGAAGGGATTAGAATTGCACCATCACTTAGCAAGTCCCACACGCATGATCTGAAATTTCTCTTTAAGTACAAGCCAGAAATTAACTCTTTTTTTCCCTCTCAGACTTAGAAACTGAGACGAAAGGAAAAATTCCATTTTAACACCCTATGGCCTAAGGCCAGTCTAACTTTGGTCTCCATCAGAGCAAAGTAAACAAACAAACAAACAGAGCATGTTTCCTAACACACTATTTTCCCAAAAAGTCATACTGACTGATTTAAAAGGAACACAAACTAAAAGCAGTTACATTTTTTTTAAACACTGAATTCTGAATAAAATGTTACACTCTTCTGGGTTTGCTGATCTACAACCTAGCAAACAAGACTGAGATGCTAAGAACGTCTTGTTTGTTATACCCACGATACGACTGTCATAAAGTTAGGTTACTATGAAATGGAGATCAGTAAGTGCAGCTTTAAAATTTATCTTAAATTTTAAAAAATTTCTCTAAATAGACAATGTATCTAAAGTGGTACATCAACATCACATATTAGTACACTTAATAATCACAGCACTTATGCAGAAATGTGGAAAAATAGGATCTAATAATGAAGGGGTAATAAATGTATAATAATGTCTCCATTGTAATTGCAACATTGAGATATAAGTATATAGGCATACAAACAAAGCTTTTGATATAATGTGTAAAAGTGAAAATTGTTACAAGGGTGAGAGTTGGAGTATGGTTTTTCTTTTGAAATTTATATTTCCTATGCTGTTTTTTCCCAAATAAAGATAAACAAGTGTCGAATGTTCCCAACACAAATGATAAGAGATGACAACATGCTAATTACACTGATCTGATCATTATACATGATATATATCAACACATCACTATGTACCCCATAAATATGTACAATTATTATGTGCCAATTTAACAAGTGGAATGAAAAAGTATTTGAAAATGACAAGTAGGTAAAAAGGATTGGATGCAAGAGGGTCTGTTCTGTCTTCTGAGAGGTCTGTACAGAATACCCAGTAGAGAAGATAAGCAAGAGATGCTGGGGTTCCACAACTAAAGGGGGTGCTTTCTGATGCTGTCAGCTCTGATCCTTACACCCTGATGACTGTCACACCTGGCTGCATCCCAGAGGAAGACTTAACCTTGGAGGGGGCCTCCATGTCTGACCCAAGAGGACAGTCAAACTTGGGTCCTCTCAAGCAACAGCAAGACGAGTCTGGAGTAACAGGCCAACAGGAGTATTAGCAGGAGGTAAGAAAAAGCAGGCCAGGGAGGAGAGGCGGCCCTAAGTGGCGAGCGAGGTGTTCCTTCTGCAGCCTGTGGCCATCTGGGCTGCCCAGCAAAGAGGAGCAATAACCCCAGATCTGAGTTAGAACTGCAGTGGGAATAGTACAGAAGAGGTGAACTTGGACGAGAAGTTATTTCAATTTACTCAGAGGACAATACATCTTTTCCAATAAATTTATGAGGTTAAAGTACTCCTTAAAAGGACTGCCTCTGAAAATACACCTCAAAGATTTAAACATGATTTTTGAAAGTATAAAATGAAAGACTAAACCTTGACTAAGCCCTAAGATTTAAACATGATTTTTGAAAATATAAAATGAGAGACTAAACCTTGACTAAGCCCTAGCACCTACTGGCAAAAGAATAAGAGAACAAACAAATCGAACACAGTTTGACCCAGTTGCTTTTGATCTAAGGGATTTTTAAGAAAGCCAAGCTAAGTTAATAATTTAATGACAATAATCACAGTAACCATTTAGGAAGGTCTTGCTCTGAGTCAGGTACCATAAGTTATCCCCATTTTATAGAAAAGGAAACCGAGTTTAAGAAGTCATTATGCAACCTTATACCATGCTACTTGGATTAAAACCCTGGACTTCCTATTTCAAAATCATGTTCTCAGCCACCATAGCACTTCATGTACACAAGGAAGAGGGATTGACCTTGGAAGAGAGGATAAGAGAGTTAGAGGAATTATAATAACGTCCTTAGGGATGAATGTGACCAGAAAAGAACTGCTGGACTTCGTTATGCCTCAATTTGCTCAGCAATAGAGTTAATAATTGCCTTTTTTAGGTCAAAGTAAAGAGGACAAGATCAGCTTCCCTGATTTGATTACAAAAGAGGAAACCAAGCCAAGGGAGCCCACAGGCGTGGACAGAAACAGGAGGTCACTTACAGAGAGTGGGATATGTGGGCAGCCCAATTGCAGCCACCTCTTCTAGACAATGGACATAATAATAATAATAATAATAATAATAATAATAATAATAATAATAATATCAACTTCCTGGGATGCTTGCAAGGCTCTAAAGTATTAACATATTTAATAGATTTCAAATACTGTTTAACAAACATTATTCATTAGCTAAATACTAGTACTATTGGCATTATAGAGAGAAACCTGGCTATTAGGGATCACTGTGGTCATAAACATGGAGCCTCCAAGAGCAGAGTCAGCCCACACTCACTTTGGCTTCCTCTCAATATTTAGTTTGGCTGATTAGTTAGCTTCAAACGGACCAATGGAAGGCAAAACTCAAAGGGGATGTGACAGGGATGAGAAATGGGTATTAGGAAATGGCAGTAGCTCCTAATTTTCACCCTTTCTACAGTCAAGTGTCATATTAGGAGTACACCAACTTGGTCTGGTCTGATCCCCACTTTTCTCTGGTGAGGTGTTATGAACTATGTCCCAAGGCGTAGCATCCAAGGCGTAGCATCCACGCCCATCTCCGTAAAGTGACAATTAATTAATAATGAGGATCTGTGACTGGGCAATCTAACCCCAGAAACCACACTTCTAAGCTCTGCCCTCCTTGCCTCTCCCAGGTCTATTGAGCAAGCAGCAGAGGTCAAGGTGGATTGTCAACATGGCTGGGGCCGTGGCTGAGACACATGGAAATTACATCACAACCTCCACTCAGGTTTGTAGAAATGAATTAACAGCTCTGTTTAAAATTGGACTTGAAACCATAGGTGACAAGTTTCTTTTTTTTTCAGAGACAGAGTCCCACTTTGCTACCCTCAGTAGAGTGCTGTGGTATCACAGCTCACAGCAACCTCCAGCTCTTGGGCTTAAGCGAGTCTCTTGCTTCAGCCTCCCAAGTAGCTGGGACTACAGGCACCCATCACACCACCTGGCTATTTTTTTGTTGCAGTTTGGCCAGGGCTGGGCTTGAACCCCACCGTTGGTATATGGGGCTGGAGCCCTACTCACTGAGCCACAGGCACCACCCAGGTGTCAAGTTTCAATGATACTTCAAGAAACTTTGAAGGGAGTCTGTTGGCACACATGCTTTTGAAAATACAAAACACCAGGTATCTGTTATACTCTGCTTAGAAAGAGAGAAGTAAGAGAATATTTACCTATCAATTTTTATAAAGCTTAGATTAAACCTATTCTTTTTCTTTATGGAACCATAAATTTCCATGTCCCCCTTGAGCAGGGGCCAAGCTAGTCTTCTCTGTATCTCTCCAGTGTTAGCATATATGCTGCCAAAGTGAGCATAATCTATACTTATCTTTATATTTATTCCTATCTTAGAGAGCAATTGAATTTCTAAGACTTCTTACTAAAAAAAGTAATAAGAGTGGGGTGCAGTGGCTGATGCTTGTGATCCTAGCACTCTGTGACGCTGAAGTGGGTGGATTGCTTGAGCTCGGGAGTTCAAAGTCAGCCTGAGCAAGAGCAAGACTCCATCTCCTAAAAATAGCTGGGTGTTGTGGCAAGCGCCTGTAGTCCCAGGTACTTGGGAGGCTGAGGCAAGGGAATTGCTTGAACCCAAGAGTTTGAGGTTGCTGTGATCTATGATGCCATAGCACTCTACGGAAGGTGACAAAATAGACCTTGTCTCAAAAAAAATAAATAAATAAAATAAGGTAATAAAATTCCTATTAATAGAGGGATTTTTCTTAATTATCTTCCGTGTAAGATCTCCGAAAATGACAACTGTATTTTTTTTTTATTTTTGACAACTGCATTTTTATTATAGAAATTTACACACATTGAAAATTTGTGAAGAATTATGTTGGGCCCGTCAGAGTTGTAAAATATGCCACGAAAGGTTGGGTTTATTCACCAACCCTTTGATAACTAACCTGCTGACCAATATAACTTATTGTAATTAACACAAACTATGGAATTTGTGAAGTCTCTTCTTACATTCAGAAAGTATCTGAAATCAATTCCTCCCTGCATAATTCTTCTACAAACAGCATAAATAAATATAAAATCAGCCTTGAAACACTGCAATACTTACTCTAACACAAGCCGGAGCACATCTCTAACATAGGATAAGGTGCCTATCCTATTGATTTCCTGGAGTTGTCAAGAGCAAATGAGATTATGGAAGACGCAGTGCCTTGTAAACAGTACAGGGGTAAACAAACCTAAGAGGCTGTAGAGGGAGGCAGTATACAAGAGTTGTGTGCAAGATTAGCATTTCCTGTTGTTCTGATACTTGATTGTGAACCAAGAAACCTCATGGAAGTCATAACACATTCTTACATCACAACTGAGCAATGTGGAAAGAATACAGAGCAAAATTAGTCAAATCTGCCTGTATGTAGGCTTAGGAGGAAAAAATTGGATTTACCTCCGTACTCCTTTGGGGAACAAGAAATTGACTGGACCCAACCCCTAGAACTAGAAGATATATAGACTCTAAACCTGTCTCCCACCGAAGGACCCTGCAAAGTAGCATTTAGTGGATACTCAATGGATTTTATATGTCAACTACCAAACTGACTCCTAGACCTCCTGTTTCCCATGCATAAAAATAAAATGGATGATGAGATGATACTTAAAGTAATTTGCGAGTTTAAATGTTCAGAATGTAGGTGCAATTCAAAAATATTGTCTGGAAGGAAATGAAAGTCTAAGGAGGTTGTCTAATTGCGAAGCTGCAGGCAGGAGGGAAAACCCAGGCTGTCCTCTTCCCTAGGATGTCATTCTCTACCACTGTGCCCTCATGCATCCCTCCCTGTCTTCCCCTGCCACCTTCAGTGCTAAATGGATGTTGGCTTAGAAATTTCTCCTTTGCACCAAATGTGGATTACTTGTAAATCCATTAGTGAATTAATTAAGATGAGTGAAAAGGTTTTTAAAAATTGAAATTATTTTTAAACCTAAATAAAAGTGCATCATAAATAAACTTATAGCATTTTACAACCAATATCGAATACTCTCAGCACACAGCCTTAAAGGTGTCCAGGGAAAATAACCGTATCTCACTTTCCAGAGAGGAAGAAGCAAAGCCCAGTGGTGTCTGCTTCACGCCAAGCTGAACAGCCTTACAAAAAAGATGAAGAGCAAGCAGAGCTGCAAACCAACCCAGGAGAATGTGTGTCTTTGAACCAAATCATCTCCAAATGCCCTGGGAAGAGCTTGCAGGCTTTGTTTGTGCTGCCCCAGAAGAGACTTTTCACAAAGGGACTGTTTTTCAAAGAACAACAAGCGCTGCTATTTTAAACTTGGGGGTGGGAGATCGTATCAGGAACGTTTACACAAGGGAGTGCTGGCTGATGGACATCTAACCCCAGTGTTAGCCTGCTCCAGCTTCCAAGTAAAGCAAAGGGAGGGACTTGCTTCTGATAGCTCCCGAAGCCAGGCAGAGGAGTTCTCCAGCTGTGTCTCAATTTTGCAACATGGGCAGAAAACCCTGTCTAGAAATCCTAAACAAGGACAAGCTGGTGATGTCTGTCACCTGAGGGGCCTTGGTGGGAATTAAACGGATGGAGGACACTTTCGGAGACTTAAGCACAGTCAGCAAATACAGGACTTAATGGATGTTAACTCAGTGGGGGAGGGGGGTGGTGTTCCCTATTCATGGCCCACAATGGGGTATGTTGCGTGATTGTAAGAGTCTGACCACCTAAGCTCAAAACCTTGCTCCACTGTTAGCTGGACTCATAAACTCGCCAAGCTTCAGCTTCCTCATCTGAATAGCAGGGATGGTACCTGCATCCCTGCTGTCACTGGTCATAGGCTGACACAGAGTGCCATGTGGGCCATTACTGCCGCTGTCTGTTTTCCCCAGACCCAGGAAGCACTCCCACCCAACAGGAAAGTATCTCTGACCTCTCCCAGTCCAATAAAAAGCAGAGAAAACTGTATCACTCTGCTCAGGGTGTTAGGCTTGAAAGAATAATAATCATCATAATAATAACGAAGTGTCCACCACAAGTCCTCCAGTGCTCTCTGTGACATTATGGGTTTCATTAAATTCAGAAGGAGAAGCAACCAGCTGTGATCAATGAGGCAGGATAGAAAAAGTGAGCCCCTACGGGGGTAAACTTCCCCCCAAAGGACGGTTATTTTAAAAACACAACCTAAATCTTTCCAGGAAACCAAAACACAGCCAAGCCAGCTCAGTAGGGGAGCAGAATCACATTTCCCCTTTCCTGACCAAAGTTTAAAACTAACTAGAAACACTGCGATGACTGCCAGTAGCCAGTTGGGACTTATAAAAAATAATAATTTTCCATGATTGGGGTCTGAAAAATAGGAGGTTGAAACACTGCAACATTCAAACAGGAGACAAAAGAGAGAGAGAGGTTACCAGCTACCTCTTGGGTCTTTGGAAGACTGCGGTGTCATCCCTGCAGACCAGAGCGAGGTGCTCACCTTTCAGTAAGAGTGGAGGAACCCCCACCTTACACACCGGATTCTGAGAAAGCCTCGTTCTGAGCTCCCAGCCCAGGTTTCCTTACAACTCAGCCAAACGGCTCTGGGCTTTGCGGAGTGCAGTTCTGCCGGTGGGGGAAGGGAGAGGGGAGAAAGTTCCACATGTCTTAACTACCGCGGTTTCAAAAGCCGATCAAGAAAAGCCACTAACCTTGCCTCCGGTCCGGGAAGCGCAGCAGGTCCGGCTGGGGTGGCCCCTCATGGCAAAGCGCCCCAAAGCTAAGGAGCTGAGCCACCACAGAAAGGTTTGCAAGCCAGCTCCTCCAGGCACATGGCATGATTCAGTTGCTGTGGAGAAGAAAAAGTCCAAAAAGTTCTAGCCCTCAGCTCCAGAAGTCAAGTCCTCGCCCATGGCCGAGCAGGGAGATGCGGGGGGGTGGGGGTGGGGACACGGTCAGGCAGGGAAGGGAGCGGCCGCAGAGCTGCCCGCGATCTCCTTCTGCTTTTTTAAGCAGAAAGGGGCTAGACACCTTTTCCCCCTCCCACCTCCGGAAAGGGGAGTGACTCCGCTGACAGTGTCTGCTTCGGCGGGTGAGAATGGGTCCGGGCGGGAGGGCGCAGCCCACCCGGGTCCCCACCCCTGCGCGGTCCACACTGGCCGCATCTTCCCCCGAGACTCCCACCCCCACGCCCGCTGCCCCGCCCCGGCCCTGCCGAGTGGCCAAACAGGGGACACCCGGCCAAGTCACCCCGGGAGGCTCGGGGGAGGCCTCACCCGCGGTATGACAAGTGTGGAGGTGGGGCGGAGGGGACACCGGTCTCTCCAGCCTCCGGAGCTCAGCGCCCCCCTTCCTGGGCCTTCTTCTCCAAGTTCCTGAACTTTCCCTGACATTTCTCTATCCATCAAGAATCCCGCTCACACCGCTCTGGGAGTCTGGCCCAGGGCAGGCTAAGACTTCCATTTGAAAACTAGTAGGCAGTTTTTCTCTATGCCAAGTCCCACCAAGGGAAGTGGTCCCAGCCGTTATGCTAGTTTGACCCTGGACAAGTCCCTTCATCTGTGCAAGGAGGAGACTGGAACGAACGTTTTGTGGCCCCCTCTGAGTCTGCAGTTCTCTGTGGGACTTTGCTACTTTTATTTTTTATTATTATTTTGCAGTTTTTGGCCAGGGCTGGGTTTGAACCCGACACCTCTGGCATATGGGTCCGACACCCTACTCACTGAGCCACAGGTGCCGCCCCACCTTGCTACTTTTATAACCTCATCTTTCCTGGTTCACTTCCATTCACTAGAAGGAAACCAGAAAGAGTGGAAGAAGAAAGCCCGAGAAGATGTTAGCTATTTATCCAGTTGACTTGAACAGGCTGCCCGCAGAGTGGGTATTCACTCACTGAGAGGTTCAGGCTTGTACATCAGAGATGGAATGCCACAAACCAGGGGGCTTGCTGGGTATCCTAATTTACCGGGCTAATCCAGCAGAGACTTTTTACCTCTGGGCTGAAACAAGCCTCCTTACCTTATTCAGGAAGAATTTGTCCTTGACAAGGAGATTTCCCTGGCTGCCAGCCAAACACATGTGCTCACCAATAGGTCTGGGCTGTCAACTCGCCCAACCTTTCAGGGACAGGACAGCCAAGTCCCAAATGCAAGGAGGTCCTCACAGGCCTGGGATGAGTAGCCTGAAGGTCTTCAACTGGGATACATAGACACCAAGACTCTTCAGGGGGTGTGTGTGAGTTTCCTATTGTTGCTGTTACAAATTGCCATGTACTCAGTGGCTTAAAACAACTCAAAGTTATTATCTTACAGTTTGGGAGATCAGATATCTGAAAAGGGTCTCACTGCTATAAAATCAGGGAGTTGGCACAGTTGCATTCCCTTCTGGAAGATCTAAGAGAGATTCTGTTTTCTTGCCTTTTCCAGAAGCTGCCCAAATTCCTTGGCTCATGACCATCTTCACCCATCTTCAAAGCCAGCAATAGCCACTTGAGTCTTTCCCACAGCACATCACTCTAATTTTCTTCTTCCTTTTCCCCACTTAGAAAGACCCTAGGGTTACTTCTGGCCCACTATGATCATGCAGAACAATCTCCTTTTCTTTTGCTTCTTTTTTGGGAGGGGGGTTTGCAATTTTTGGCCGGAGCCAGGTTTGAACTCACCACCTCTGGTATATGGGGCTGATGCCCTACTACTTGAGCCACAGATGCCACCCAGGACAATCTCCTTTTGAGCTCATTAGCAATCCTGATTCCATCTGCAACTTTAACCACCCCCCACCGTAACAGAACATGTGGTGTTATACCATCGTCAGCTTCTTTTCCTGTTATGTAAGTAGGAGGCTCACAACCAAAGTCGAAAGAGATTTAAACATGACAGGCATGAGGACCCGAGAGAAATGCACTTGCAGGGACTCTTTTTCTTCTACTTTCTTCCTCTTCTCCATCTTTCTTCCCCTCACCCTTCTTCTTTTTTCTTCTCCTCCTCTTCCTCCTTTTTCTTCTTCTTCTCTTTCAACAGCAAGCAGGATTCATTCACTCAAAGGGCAAGATCACTCCCAGCTCCCATTCCCTAGAGAAGGGATTTGCCTCTCATGCAGGAACCCAAAGAACCCTGGAGAACTGCTGAATTTTGTCGTTAGCAGGAGTGATTAGGGACCACCCATTGAACACCTGGCTTCAAAATTTAATCCCTGTGACTCTAGCTGTATCCCCTTTAATCTCTCCCTCACCTACTCTCCAGACTATAACCAGGAATACCTAGTATCTAGATGTCACCCAAGATTGAAATATTAACATTATCCCACTAAAGCTTTGTATTCTGTCAGCTCTTTTGAATGTTTATACTCTAAGGACTTCCAGCCCTTTGTTCTCTTTGTCTTTGACTTTCTAATAATCTGTTAGCATCTCTCTGGGGTCACCTCCCTTTCTGCCCAGCCACATCCTATGATTCATCAGTGCCTTCAACTTCTCATTTCTTCCTCATCAAAATCTAGCTTTGTTTTACTCACACTGCTGATTTTCTCTGTTCTTTGTTTCCAAGTGCCGTTGAAGAAACTCACATATTCGCACCCAATCATTGGTGCGACTGTCAACTCATGTCTCCAACTTCAGCAAATTCTCAACCTAGCTCAGCACAAATATACATGTGGCTACTATTCTAACACCAAGAATGTGTTAGAGTACATCCTACTCTTTCCAGAATTTACAAAATGCCTCCAAAGCTTGAGTTTCCTCAGCATAAAGAAAAGACTAAATCCTCCTCAACTTTTTGTCTGCTCAATGAGAAAAGGTAACAGAGTCCCTCAGTACCCAAGGTTGATAGACATGAAAAAGGCCAACTCCCTTTCTTATCCACTACAGACAGCAGGACTGTGCATCACTGCATGGTCACCAAACTATCCCTGAGCTGTGCAAACATATTGCCCTTAAGCAAAAACTACAAAACCATGTAAAATCCCAGACTTCAATGATAGCTCAGAAAGCAAGCATTTATTACACACTGACTATACACATGGTGCTGTGATAACCACTATATTGGTATTGCTTTATTTAATACTCATAAAAACCCCATTAGTTAGGTACTATGGTATCCCCATTTTGTAGCTGGGGAAACAGTCATTGAAAGGTTGAATAACTTGCCTAGGATTTCATCACTATGATATGAAAAATAGGATGAAGCAGTAAAGTTCAGAGAAGTTAAGGGTCTTAGCAAAGCCACCAAGCAGGTTCAAATATAAATCTATCTTACTTAAGGCACCTGGTAATCATCAAAGTGCCTTGAATAGTGGTTTAGTTCATTATCTAAAGTATTTTTCATGTGAAAATATCAATACAAATTGTAACAAAAGATCCAAGATGCTTCACAAAGAGCTCCCTCTGTCTCATTAGGAAATAAGGCATAAAGAGTGTTCATACTTTCCTAATAAACCCTTAGAAACACAAGGGATGGCTGAAGTTCAAGGAAACAGCTCAATGTATCTTTCAGAGCTGTCATTAACACTGAAAAGACAAAAGAAACTGACAGCAACACCCCCAAAAAAACCCTGACTTGGTCCCAAGAATCACAAATGAGTATGCCCCAAGAAGAGACTTCACATTTGTTAAACCTGCCTAAATTCCACAGCCAGCACCTCATAACAAAAATCATTGTATCACACCTCATAATTTGTTAGCTGCTTTTCTTAAGCCAGGTCAGAAGATAGAGGGGAGAAAAATCTTCCTCTGAGGTTTTCAAGACTAGTTAGAGCTTAACTCAGCTTGGAAGTCAAAAAAGATTGTCTTCAAAAGTCATATATTTAAATACTGTTGTCAGATGTACTATTTTCTTTTAAACCTTTATGCAGCTCTTAGAAAAAGATAAGGGTAGCTGTTCGTAACCCTCAGGATTGTCAATTTACTTTTTTTTCTTCCATCATAGTGTATTAAATGTGTGACTGGATCAGTAATCAGCACTACCCACTCTGCACATCCCGAATCCCCAGAAAGTTTACTTTCCTGACTCAGCTTGAGGACCACAGAATTCATTCGCTGCGGACTTTGCAAAGTTATCTGGCTTTGCGTTTAAGTAGGGGTCATGTTGGACCACTCTTCTGACCCTGTAATTAATCAATTCATTTGAAGAAACCATGTCGTGGCAATGCCATTTTGAAAGCCAGGGCTGAAAAGGCTATAGATCCCCGACTAATGAGATACACTATTGGCTGACAAAAAACAGCCCACTCTAGAAAGAATGTGTAGCATTTGCATCAAAATGCTGCAGTAAATTGCGACCAACATCAGTTTGTACATCATCCTACGCCAAATCAAAATGAAATGTAAGAGAGGGCTATGGGTTGATGGAGGGGTGAGCCACATAGGTGATCTGCCAGAGGGATCTGAAGTGAGGTGAGAGAGGAACAGGGACCAGCTGGGTGCCAGGTGTCCACAGTACACAAAGGGGCAGCTATCACAGCACAGTGCATGGTACCAGAGCCTGAGCAGAGAGGGGAAGGCAACCAGCTGAGGGCAGTGGCCAAGCGCGGGGTGTTGAAATACTGGCAGTGTGAGGAGAGGCAGGGTGATGGTGGCAAGTGATGGTGGTGATTGGTTACATACAGCGAAATTGATCAAATAAATATACAGAGTAAGGATAACAGGAGTCAAGTTTCTCACTACCAGTGAAAAGAGATAACAAATATTAAAATAGAAAAAAGTAAAATGTGCCCACAATGTTGGATTAGAACTGAAAGCATTAATATAAACCCATAGGTGTTAATGTATATATAGATGCTATAGAAATAAGACATAAAGTGGATGAGTATTATATGTATTAGGTGTGTGTATACATGGATATATTCCTTAGGCCTGTCACTTGAAGATACTGTAGCAATAACATCACCAAAGGCGCTAAGCATACCTGACTTCTCAATCTTGGATTCTAAATACCATTCTACTCTAAAAGGAACTAGGTTCCTTAGAGAAAGAGCTGCCTCTAGGGCTTGGAGAATAGAAAATGAGCCTGAAACATTTTCTCAACTCCCCCCAAAATAAGAAACTACTCAAAGAAAGATGAGGCATGTAAAAAGATAGCGGGACTAGCAAAGAGGGACTCCTATTGGCCAAATGTAGGAAAGTTTTTAGCAGAGAACATGTAATAATAACAATGAATTATTAAATATTAGTCACATAAAATAAAATAGAATCCATGAATCCATACTGATATAAGTGGATATATGAATAGAAATGCTAAAGAATGGGAACCTTATAGATTTATATTTAAATTACACCCTCCCAAACATTTACTAATATAAAGGTCAAAGGCATACTTTAGAGCGGAGAAGCTTAGCAGACATTGCCTTAATCAAGTTAATGACATGAGCATCCTCAGTAATGGGGGAAATCAAAACCCTGTGTGACCTCACGGGATTCAGTGAGAAGAACAGCATCACTTTTGTAACATTTTTGCCAAAGATACATAACCTAAATTTGATATTAATAATGAAGAAATATCAGCCGTACTGACATTAAGGGACAAAATAACTGGCTTTGTGTCTCAAAAGGTGATGAAAGACAAAGAAAAACTGTGTCACTCAAGAGCCCCAGGTTTGCCTTATAGTGGAGCGCCAGGAGAGAAAATTTCTTTTGGACACTGGAGCAACTTTTTCTGTACTTCTCTCCAATCCTGGTCTTTTATCTCCCAAATCCATAACTATACAGGGGGTGTCTGGACAG
>CAUYRH010022046.1:0-37076 GCA_963574655.1 Perodicticus potto
ACCTGCAGGGTCATGGACCAGGAGTCTAGAGGGAAAAGCCAGTTGCATTTAAAAATATCTGTGGTGGGGGGAGAGAGGATAAAGGGTGAGATCACACTTGTGGTGCATATTTGAAGGGTCAGGAGAAAACTTCTAAATACGAAGCAAAAATGTTTTCACATAGTAAATGAGAAAATCTCATGAATGTTATGTCAATCAGGTTGATAAAAATATCTCAGATTGTATGTGAAACCCGCACACTGTACCCCATGATTGAATTATTGTACACAGCTATGATTCAAAAAAAAAGAGAGAGAATAGCAAACCAGCTTACCAAATTTTGTGGTATGCAGTGAAATCAGTGTCTTCAGGGAAATTTAGGGCATTAAATGCAAATATTGGAAAAGAAGACAGGTCTAAAAAATCAATCATCTAAGCAGACATTGTGGTCACCTTAGGAAATTAGAAAACAAAGAGCAAATTAATTCCAAAGTAAGCAGAGGAAAAGAAATGTTAAATTTAGAGCACAAATATGAAAATAAAAAGAGAATATCAATAGAGAAAATCAATGAAACCAAAATCTGGTTCTTTCAAAAGACGTCAACAAATTGATAAATCTTTAACCAGAAATAAAAGGAGCATTATCAGTACCAATGCCATGAACATCAAAATGACAATAAAGGAACTATAAACAGCTTTAAGCCCATCAGGTTGATAACTTAGGGGAAAATGACTAACTCCTACAAAGACACAAACTGCCGGAACTCACACAAGGAGACACTGAGAAGCAGAATGGGCCAACATCTATTAAAGCAATGGAATCAACAATTCATAGTATCCCAGGAAAACAAAGCACCAGGCTCACATGGTTTCTCTGGTGATATTCTACCAGTTAAGGAAGAAATTACACCAAATTCTTTAAAATATTCCAGAAGATAGAAACAGAGGGAAGACTTTCTTTCTGCTTTCTCATTGTATGAGGCAGAATCACTCTAATACCAAAACCAGAGAAGACATTACAAGAAAGGAATACTACAGAACCTGTCTCATGAACACAGATGTAAAATCCTCAACAAAATATAGTAGATAGTAGTCCCTTCTTACCCATGGTTTGCTTTCCTGGTTTCAGTTATCTGTGGGCAACTGTATTCTGAAAATATTAAGATACTTGGAGAGAGGGGATGGGGGGGTGAGAGAGAGAACAAATGCAGGCACAGTGGACACCCACATGATTTTTATTACAATATACTGTTATAATTGTTCTATTTTCTTATTAGTGATTATTGTAACCTTATTGAGTCTGAGTGTCTGACTTACATTTAACCTTTAATATAGGTATGCATGTATGGGGAAAATAATAGTATATATAAGTTTGGTACTGTCTGTAGTTTCAGGCATGCACTGGAGGTCTTAGAATATATCCCCTACCGATAAAAGGGACCTATGTATTAAAAATTAAATCCTATAATGTATAAAAATGACTCCTAGACCATGAACAAGTGGGAACAAGTGGGATTCATTCATTCCAAGTGTGTAAGGCTTAT
Organism: Perodicticus potto; assembly: GCA_963574655.1. Taxonomy (NCBI): domain Eukaryota; kingdom Metazoa; phylum Chordata; class Mammalia; order Primates; family Lorisidae; genus Perodicticus; species Perodicticus potto. The sequence continues at coordinate 1,524 of CAUYRH010022046.1, forward strand.
TCAACATTTGCCAATCAATTAATACAATCCATCCTATTCAAATAGGCTAAAGGGGAAAATTCATATAATATAGGAATAGGTACAGAAAATCATTGACAGAAGCCAATGTTTACAATAAGATGTCTCTAAAAAACAAGCAATAGAGGGGTACTTCCTCAATCTCATACAGGGAACAACTACAAAATATATATACTGTTAATATCATACCTACTTTATAGTACAAAACCAAATGTCTTTCCTCTAAGATCAGGAAGAAGGTAAGATGTTTATTCTTATAACTCCTATTTACTATTTTATAAGAAATCCTAACAATGCAATAATGTACAATGGAAATATATGAAAAAGAAATTATATGTATACAAATTGGAGTGTAAAAAAAACTGTCTTTATTTGCAAATGACATGATTGTTTATAAAGAAAATAAACAATCAACCAAAAAACTCCTGTATGTAATAACCAATTAAGTCCCTGAGAAGGCTGGTAATGCATATAGCCCAGTGACACAGTCTCACTCAAAGACTGAGGCCTAATTATAAGATTATGGATGCTTATATTTCCCCCACACCTTTCTACCACATCACTAAAGGCCTATATACTACAATTCCATTACCTGGTCTGTTGACCGTGTTTGCTTTTCAACACCAAACCCACAAAGCATTCCAATAGGTAAAATGCTAAACAAAGCAAAAGAAAAAAACACGGTTTGAACAGACAGAGCAAAGACCAGAGCCAGAGCTGGATGTGGTAGTAATGTAATTATTAGACCAGAAACTTAACAATGATTAATTTGCTAACAGGTCTAATGGAAAAAACAGGCAACAAGGAAACACAGTTAAGCAGAAAAATTGAAATTCTAAGAAATAATAAAGATAAAATTCTAGAAATTTAATGCTATTATAGAAATAAAGAATACTTTTATGAGTTCATTGTTAGATTGAACATAGCTAAGGAAGAAATCAGTGACCTTGAGGATATGTCAATGTAAATAAACTCTATGAGGCAAAAAGCAGAGAGAAATCATACTGGATAAAACAGCAACAGGATTTGCCAGAATTATAACTGTGACACAACTACAAAAGGTTTTATGTATATAATGGGAATTCAAGAATTGAAAGAATCGAGAAATGAACCACAGGAGATGTGAAGCAATAGTGACTCGAATTTTCCAAAATAATGTCAGACTTGAAACCAAAATCAAGGAAGCACAGATTAGACCAAACAGAATAAATGCCAAAATGTTCATAATATTCAAACTGAAGAATATCAATAATAAAAATTATGAAAGAAGTTTTAGAAAATAAACACCATACCTATGGAGGAATAAGAGTAAGAAAATAATTGCCTAAGAAAATTCCATTTTGTGCTTGCAATCTTCCTCTGCAGACTCTCTGACTCACTGCTATAGTTTGGCTGCCTCCTGGACCTGCTACATACCATCACTGGGGATACTTCTAGATTTGGTCTGCTGTTCCTTGGATACTGTGTATTCTCTTTCTTGGATTCACGTTCTATTTGCCATATATATTTCAAGAAATTTTCCCTGAGATGGCCTATTGATTGTTCTCTGAGTCTGTATCTCAGAAAATATTTACTTTGCCCTCACACGTGATGCGTAGTTTGGATGGGTATAAAATTCCAAGTTAAAATCAATTTCCTCAGAACATGGAAGGATTTGCTCCATTTTTTTCTCTATCACCTAGTGCTGCTAATGCTAGTTTGATTCTTCTTTCTTTAAGGAAGTCAGTCTGTTAAGGGGTAACTTTGTTCCTGACCAGGATATTTCAGAATCTGCTGTGGAATATAATGATGAACCATCTACTACATTCTGCTCCAATCACATCACCAAAAAGAGAAAGTTGAAGTACTTACACTACTAGTTTCAAGACCTATAAAGTAAAAGTTATCAAATCAAGTGTTTCTGGCATAAGAAAAACACACACAAATAGATAGAAGAGAGGCTAGAAGTGGACCCACATATAGATGGCCAATTAATTTTTACAAAGATGCAAGACAACTCAATGCAGGAAAGGATAGTATTTCAAGAAATGTTTCTGGGACAACGGGATATTTATATGCAACATAATATACCTCCACCCATATCTCATAGTAGCTACAAAATTAGACTGGGTAGTAAACACAAATGTCATGACTAAATATAGAAAACTTCTAGAAAAAAGATTATTGATATTCTTCAGCTTGGAAAAGATTTCTTTAATATGACACTAAAAGCATAAACTCTAAAGAACAACAAAATACACAAAATGAATTCATCACAGTAAAAAATGTGTTCTTCCAGAGATGCTGTTAAGAAAACAAAAAGGCTAATTATAATCTAGGAGGAAATATTTGAAAACGATATGTCTGACAAAGGACTTGTATGTAAAATATATAAGAAACTTTTATGACTCAATAAAAAACAGATAAACAACCCAATTAAAAATAGGCAAAAGTTTTGAACAGACATTTCACCCAAGAAGTTGTATTAATACAAATGCCAAATAAGCACATACAAAGAAGTTCAAGATCATTAGTTGCTAGGGAAATGCAAATTACACACATAGTAATTTAGACACAACATCAAAAGAATAAGCAACAAAAGAAAAACTGGGGAGATAAATGGGACATCATCAAAATAAAAAATTTTAATGCTTAATTGAAGGACTTCAATTAAGAAAGTGAAGAGACAATCTACAGAACAGAACACACATTTTTGCCATACATATATGTATTAGATGCTTGTATCCAGACTATATATCAAACTTTTATAACTCAATAATAAATTATCCATCAGAGCAATGCAAATCAGAGCCACCAGATATCACTTAGGCCCATTATATTGGCTGGAATAAAAATTGTGGACACTTACAGGTGCTAGGGAGGATGTAGAAAAATTGGAACCTTCACATACTGCTACTGGGAATGTAAAATGGTGCAGCTGCTTTAGAAAACAGTCTGGCAGTTCCTCAAACATTTAAATATTTAAACCATATGATACAGCAATTCCACTTCTACACAAGAGAATTGAGAACACTATGAATTTTGAAAGCATTGTGCTAAATGAAAGAAGCCAGTCACAAAGGATCACACATTATGATTCATTTTCTATGAAATGTCCATCCAGAATAAGCAAACACTTTGCCTATTCTGGGGGAAGGTAGTGGGGTTGGAGGGTGATTATTTCTTAATAGGGTAATGTAAATGGGTCTCAAGTTCTCTGTGGTTATGGTTGCGCATGTCTGTGAATATTCTAAATGTCATTAAGCCGTGCACTTTCAAATGGTGAGTTGTTTGGCACACTGACTACATCTTAACAAATCTGTTAAATGGAAGAACACAGCAATGAGATAGAACTGCACACCAACTAGAGTGGCTTAAATTGAGGATGCTGACCATTCTTCTTCCAGGGCCCGTGACGGGTCACCCTGCAGTAGAATAACAGATGGGTGGGTAACTGGCTTCTCCAAGCTCAGCATGAAGCCTCCCCTACAAACCCCATACTGACTTGGGGCCCTGGACACAAATCTTTCCAGGCTCTCCCTGAGTGTCCCTCTGCAACCTCCCTCCAAGGGCCAGGCTCAGAGAAACCACACATCGTTGAGTTTCTTGCTGAAGGAATAACTGTGTGAACCAGTGCAAGGGAAACAATTGAGACATGGCTCTCAGTCCACAAGACTGAACTGGACCCCAGGACAAAGGTTGCAAAATGAGGGAGCTGGCCATCCCAGCCCAAGATGGGCAGTTCTTCACAACAATGAATGCCAGGTGCCAGGACAGGAAATTTCATACAAAGACTATAGATTTGGGGCTTCTCTTGGACAGGTCCTGCCTGGATGCAATTGTCTCCAGATGAGTAGTGGCCACCCGTTCATGCCCTCCTTTCACAGATTTGACAAGAACCCCTGACACTGGGGTCTCCAGAACAACTCCAGCTCTCATTCAGTCAACCATTCCTTTATGCTGTGGGGGTTGAGGCCAAGGTGCAGAACCTGGCCAATGTCTCTTCTGCCAGCTTCAGGGTCTGACACACTAACTTCATATGTGATGAAGTTGGGAAGTCCTAAAGAGTCTCCTCTCAAATGCCTGCAGAATGTGGGACCTGCATTTCACCTGGGAGAGAGACCAGGGCTTTGGGGAGGATGCTGTGCAGACAGTGGAGAGAGAAGACCATATACACCAGCAGTTCTCAACCTGTGGGTTGCGACCCCTTTTTAACAATGAAAATACATTACAGCATTAGGAAGGTTGAGAACCACTGATATAGACAGTGGGAGGACCAGGCTGTGAAGACAGTAGGGGGAGCAGGCTGTGTAGACAATGGAGAGACCACGAATTGGGCTGAGCGACTCCCAGGGGTGTGCCACCCAGTGCACCCATCTCTGGTAGCACCTCTATTTCAGCCCAAGATACTGGATATCTCTCCTAGGACCCAAAGGATATGGGTCGTCACCACTTCTCAAGTCATACCTAGGCAGGTAGTGACACCTGGGCACTGCTCATGGACAGCATAGAGTCAGAAAGGACTGTCTATAAAGAAAGGACAATTCAGGGTGGCACCTGTGGCACAAAGGAGTAGGGCGCTGGCCCCAAATCCCGGAGGTGGCGGTTCAAACCCAGCCCCGGCCAAAAAAACTGCAAAAAATAATAATGATAATAATAATAAAAAAATAAAAAGGACAATTCCACTCCACTGAATTCTCTCTTGCTTAAAGAATGCTAAACTAACATGAGATATCACCAAGCACCAGCTCTCTGAAATGCAGCCTGGACCTCTGTTCCCAGGCCCACCCCTAGCAGCCCTCAGGGGGACTGGCCATCCTCAACACATGTACTCTCTGGCTTTTTGGCTCTCTCAAAGAACAGTGAACCAGATCTCCTTTGGCAAGAAAAGAGAAGGAGCAGACAGAAAGACAATGGACTGCTTCATCCCATCACCCCAGAACTCCATCCAGGCTTGTCAGGATCCAGGCCTTAGAGATCATCCTTGCCCAACCCAACGGGGTAGTGACGCCTGGGGAAAGGGGACTTGTCCTGAGCAGAGTGCCCCTCCCTGAATCCAGTCACTGGACATTCCCCACTCTCCCTGAGTACACACACCTTCTTCCCAGTGCCACTCTTACATGCTTAACTTGTAGCTGGGGAATTAACAAAATTATATGGTCTGACAGATCAGATAGGCAATAATGCTAAGTCAAATGGGAAAAGGTAAGAGAATATCATTTTAAAAAATTCTAATTGTCATTTTTTAGTAAAACATTCATATGATCTGAAGGGAATCAGGAAGTATCTATTAATCTTAATTTTAAAGAGAGGTGGCCCAGGACATCCCCATCATGTCCCCTCTTCCCTCCTGGACCTTCTTGCTGCCCTGACTCATGCACATGGATGTCACTCACCTCCAAGTTCTCCAGAACCTCCAGGGCACCGAAGATGTTGACCTCAGAGCTGGTATAGTGGTTGCACAAAAGGTCTAGCTGGCATGGAGACTGGAGCTGAAGGGCACCTCAGCCTTGACCTGTGCTCTGGAGAAGTGACAGCTAGGGAGGGAGGCTGTGCCCACCAGAGCTGCCTTCTTTGAGCTCATGTGCTTCAGATGCTTGTCCATCAGCCTGTGCATGTTGACTGAGAGAGGTGCTTCCCTACTTCCCCAAGGCATTCCCACCTTGTCCCCTCTCTCATCCATGCACTGCTATTATTCTTTTTCTAGCTTGAGAATTCTGATGCATCCAGGGCCCCTAGCCCAGCCAGGACACCCTCTCCATGACCAGCAGTCTTCCTCAGTGTCTTAGAATCATCTAATCACCAGATCCTCCTCTGAGTGGCACTCCTGGGGTAGGACGAAGCATGATGCCAGAGCCAGCTCTGCATCTCAGGACCCAGCCAGCCTGGCCTAGAATGATGGAGAATAGATGGCAGATACCACCACCTGACACTGGGCTGCAGGTTGAGAAAGGGTGGACTCAGGATGGCCTACGACCCCAAATGCAGCAGGAGGCTCCAGGAAGTCATGGCCTATAACTATTTGGGTTCCTGTTCTGGCCCCCATGACTGATCTGGAGGTGGATGGGCACTGCCGAGCAGGGCCTTGGGAGCTCCATACACTGGAACCTGGATGCTTGGATGGGTCCCTTCCATGGCCACACCAGCGAGTCAGCCTCCTCGCTGGCCCTTGGTTTCCCTTGGCCCAGAGGGACAACCTGCAGCCCTCCCGGGGTAGCATTAGAGACTAACTAGGGCAGTTTGACTATCACTGAGGGCCCACTCTGTGCCAGGCCCTGGGCTCAAGGCACACTGACTGTGCACAGGATACCCCTCCTGCTGCTGCCTCAGTTCCAACCCGCTGGTGTCCCAGCTGTGCAGCAGTTATGCACTGGCCTGTGGTACAGCCCTTGACTATTTACTAAAGATACTCCTGGCCTGTAGTAGATTGATGACCATACTTATGAGAACAGTCACTGGTTCTTGAGGGAAGCGCTGGGAGCAGGACAATGTCTTAGCCAGCAGGGAGCTAGATTGCGGCCTGGAGACAAGCCTTCAAGCAATCATGTGGTCTAACGAGATAAGATCCGTTGCTCCTTAGTAAGCAGGTGTTGGGCCTTGAACATTTGTGGTGCATAGGGGTAGGAGTAAAGCCAGGGGAAAAGAGAACGTAGCAATCCTTAAGCACGTAGTCCTTAGAAGCGGGCCTTCCCACACCTGTTGTATAGTGTTTCAATAACCACTGCAGAGGTAGCTGGGGCATTCTTGCAGCCATGGGAGGTTACTCAGTAGCTCAGCTCTCCTGAACTTCTGGGGAGCCTCACCTTTTGCAAGCTTGTACATTCATCAGTCCACATACCGGCTGTTTCCTGCGCAAGGTGTTGACATGATACAGTGGCACTGATACTGGTCACTTCTCACTTGCTGCGTGCAGGCAGAGCAGGGCCCATCATCCCCATTTTGGGGGAGGAAGCTTAGAGGGAACAGCTTCAACACTCACAGGCAGAATGGCAGAAACAGCAGAGGAGGACTCTGATCCAGGGATTTCCCGTCTGAACTCCTTTCTGCTCAGCGTAGATGGTTGCTGAGGCCATGACCCAGCTCAGGATGCCAGCCCCTCCTTATGGCCATTTGGAGCTGCAGAGGCCAGGGCTATAGTGTTAATTAAACCTTGGCTGGGCTCTTGACAACCCCTGCTCATCCAGACAGCTGGCCACTGTGAGCTGAATGTGCAGCAGACCCAACATGTCCACAAGGCAGACTCTCTGCAAGTCCATTTTCACTCTCAAATACTTGTAAATCTACCCAGAGCAGTGTCGAAACCTGGTTCGGTGGCAAAAATATCACATGCTGGAAAGTCGGAGATGGCTAACTCGAACTGCAGCCAGCAGCTGATGAAGGACTCTAGGTGCAAGGTCTCAATGATTTCCATCTGGGCCGGGCAGCACTCACCTAGAGAGGAGGAGGGAGTGAGGGTGTGGCCAGACATGCTGACCACCATGCCCAGGTCCAGGAGACCCCAAATCCCAGAAATAGCAGGCCCCAGGAGGCTGGCTGGGCCGAGAATAGCAGCTGCACCCACATGCTTTCCATGTAGGGCCATAGGGCTGCCCAGAGCTTGGAGATGGAGCCAGTTGATAAAAGCCAAGGATAAACTATATGGGATGGGGGGCATTCTGAATCACAGGGAGTGTCAGATCAGAATTTCAGCATTTGTTTTAGAGTGTGCATCTGGGGACACGGCAGATAGGCCAGGCCCACTAACGCATGTCTCCTGTCCCTGTCAGTAGCGCACAGATGCAACGGCCTTCTGCACAGTAGGAGGACGCTGGTCCTCCACCAATACACTGAGTATCATTTCAGCAACACCAGAGTGCTTTCCACTTGCACTGAAGCAGGAAAGAAGGTACCATGATACAACCAGGCTGCCCCATTCATCAGAATGAGAATGGTGGGGTTTAATTCTACCAGGTAAGTGACTTTAAAAAAAAAAAAACAGCCTATACAGTCAGTCTCTGAGTTACAAATATCTGACTTACATACTATTTGTAGTTATGAACAGAGGCTATTAGAGTAAGTCATTGAGTCATAAACATTTGACTGACCCATGACTTGCACTTATGAACGGAGGCTATTACCGATCAGAGGTAAATGTATCACCTGGTTACAACTTACATATAAATTCAACTTAACAACAACTTATAGAACCAATCTTTTTCCTAAACTGGCACCATCTGTATTGCCTTATTTATTTCCAGCAGCTGCTGCTGTCTAGGGCTGTCATGAGCATGGGATGGGTTGTACCTGCTATGCACAGCTTGCTAATTATAGAATTCAAAATCAGCAACTAGTCCTGCTACTTAAGTTATTAGTTCTGGGATTAATGATGGTAACCTGTGGCTTTCTTTGCTTTAGTGTGCAAGAAACAGGTAATTTTGGGCCCACCCAGCCTTGCCTCTGACTCCCCAGGCCCAGACTCCTCACCTTCTTTCCCTGTATGCCCACTTGGCTCTGTGCTTCCCTTAGTAGCTAAGATCCATTACTGACCCTCTCTCCCCTCCAGCCCCACTTCCAGATGGTCCTCCACATACACAACAGTACTAGTAAGGGTCATCTACAACCTGCTGCTGGTCCTTCTGCAACCACTTCCTTTCTCTCTCATTCCACTGGGGCCAGGTAACCTTTCTAAACACAGCCATCACCTGTCACTCTTTGCTTAGAAATAACATCTAAGAAGTGCAGCATAAGAGTCACCTTGGAATAGCCACAGGAGAAAATAATGTTGACTGAGTATTTGCTATGTGCAAAGACCACTCCAAGTTCTTCACACTCATTAACTCATTTAATCGTCACAGCACTATTATCTCTAATTCACAGGCAAGGAAACAAGCAGAGAGGCTCACTAACTTGCCCAAGGTCACATAACCTTCTGGTGACTGAGTTGGGATTTGACCCAGCCTGCCTAGCTCTAGAGCCCCTAGTCTTAACCTGCACCAAACTGCCCAAAATCCAATGCATTTGATGATCTGATTCCAAAGCAGGACCCTGCTTCTCCCACATTCTGTGTTCCAGCCTCCCAGGCTTTGCCCTTGAACCCCACATTAGCCCATGCTATCCCCTCCCCAACCACTCTCAGAGGCTTTTCTTGGGACAGCACAGCTTTATTGTCACAATCACAGGGTGCACCTGTCTGGACACTGCAGAGCTGCCCACTAAATATGCAAATTGTCAGGTTAAAGTGCTGGATTCTATCAGTGACCAGCACCCAGCATCTCCTCAGGACTCCCTGCTCATCTATGCAAGTGCCGATCTCTCTTACCTTCCAGGCTGACCAGAATAGGGACCAGACAGAGGATATCCCCCACCATCCAGACTCCACATGGCTCTGGGGAGATGGCTTGCAGGACTGGCAGTAGGATGAAGTTAGAGAGGCCCAGGTGCTCCATGTTCCACACTTGTAACAGTGTTAGGCCCATGCTGATCATGCAGATGACACAAGTGTTGGGGCCCTTCTCAATCTGCACAGTTGTCTCTAGGCACAGGACAAAAAGGAAGCTCTCAGTCTCCAGGAAGAAGCCCCTAACTCCAGAGAGAGAACACAGGCTAGGTCCTCTGCTGAGTGAAGCTTTCCACTGGCTGAGGTCCCAGACACTGCTCCAACTTGAGTTTACCAAGCAGCTGCCGCAGAGGAGGGACCCCAGTAGGTGGATCAAGCTGCACCTTCTTGCTCGTCTGCCCAGATGGAGCCCACAGCCCTCATTGTCACCCTCATATTCCAGAAGGGAAAGTGAGCCCCAGGGCAGAATCTGATCCACAGAGAGCTCCCTGACCTCCTACTGGACATGCCAGGAAAGCACAGGCTATGCCTGGCTATGTACCTAGAACGAGCAATGTAGCCCCTGCCATTTCCTCCACTGTGGGGTAGAAGCATGGTGGTCCTGTCCACAGGCCTGCTGTGAGTATGAGCGTGGTCAGTAGAGGGGAAGCACCTGAGAGGGCACCTGTCACACAGCGTGTACTCAGTGCGGGAGCTCAGACTGGCTGCTTTCCTCACCTCCACTGGCCTTCTGACCCTAAGCCCTGCCGGGTCTCTGGGAGGCTATCCTACCACCAGAAGGGAGAGACTGCTGTGGGACATAGAGAGACCTTCCTCTGCCTCATGCTGGCAGGGGCCACTACTGCAAATATGGAGCTCTACAGATGCCTCATTACCAGCCCCTCAGTTGTAGGCCCTGGGGGCTAGGAAACATTCCTCCAAATGACAGGTATGCAAACATGCTTGGGAAGTGACCTGCCCTGCCCAGAAAGGGCAGAGCTGCGGCTAACAGCAGGCCTGACTCCAAACCTCAGCTCTTCTCATAGTCAATGCCTCTGACACCTGGGCCGTGGGAAACCCAGGTGAGAAGGGTCACTGACACCGGGCACAATCTACTGGCCCTTGGGGAGCATTCCCACCTGACACCTACTTCCTCCTGGGACCATGCTGATGTGTCTTCTCTGAATTAGGCACCAGCTCCCCATGGCAGTGGTGCTTCCCCTCTGTGGCCCTGCAGCAGGCCCCTTCTCTTGGAAACCAAGGTGATAACCTTCTTCCTTTGATGGCACCAGTCTCTCTGTGCTGCCTCTATCAATTAGCTCCAGATAACACCAGACAGGAAGGTTTTGCAGGAAAAATGAGCAACATCTGCAGCGACCTGTTAGAGGCAAAGTGGAGAACCAAGTTATGAGCATGGGAGATGTCTCCAGAGTTGCTTTGGAAGTGTACAGTGAAGATCACAGTCACCCCTAAAAGCAGGGCTTCCAGGGCCTCCTTGCTCTGTGTATGTAACCAGATCCATAAACAAGAAAATATTTAAAAAATTTTTTTGTAGTTTGCTTATGTTTCAAGTTCCCTGGCCAGTAAGATTTGCTGACCAGAACTTTGTAACTTTCTGCAGCACTGATTTATTCCTTTTTTTTTTTTTTTTTTTATAGAGAAGGAGTCTCACTCTATCACCTCGGTAGAGTGCTGTAGAGTCATAGCTCACAGCAACCTCCAGCTCCTGGGCTCAGGCGATTCTCTTGCTTCAGCCTCTGGAGTAGCTGGGACTACAGGCGACCGCCACAATGCCTGGCTATTTTTTTGATACAGTTCGGCCGAGGCCCTTTTTGAACATGCCACCCTCGGTATATGGGGCCGGTGCCCTACTCGCTGAGCCACAGGCGCCACCCTGATGTATTCCCTTTTGAGTTTCTTTTCCAAGAATGGCAGAATGCTCTTGAAGCCACAAGATAAATACAGGTGGCAGCAATGGCTGTTAGTTGCCTTCCAAGTTTCCACACTCCCCTCCTCTTCCTTAAGGAAAGAACCCCCATTTTTTTAGGGCAGTAAATTGTCCAAGGAAAACATTTCCAGGTTCTCTTGCCTTTAGGTGTGGCTAATGGGCAAACTTCTGATCAGTGAGATGTAGATAGAAATTGTTCTAAACTTTTGACAAGGCTAATTAAAAAAACTAGGTCACCTGAAGGTGAGCTCTTTCCCCTTGAGCATATGAGGTATGCAAATGTGCCAGCTGGAGCTCCAGCAACCATTTTGGACCCTGAGGCACCCTAAAGGATGTTAGCTATGTAATAACATGATGAAGTGGAAAGATAGAAGCCTGGAACCCTTATGAATGTACAGCAGTGGAACTAACCCTGTATGAAACCTCATGTGATACAGAAATAAACTTTTCTGTTGGTTAAGTCCCCCTGTCATTTTGCTGTAAGTGCAAAACAGAAAAAGAAAAGAGATACACATCTTTCTATAAAATTTGTTCAATCAGAAAGTCACCCTGCTAAGGGACACATCTACCTTTCTTCACCCTTGTATCCCAGATTGCAACAGTGAACTCAAGTTTGGGGTCTGCTGCCTCAGCCAAGCAGCCAGGAAGGGGCCTGAAGATCCTCCTCCCTAGGGTCCTGCTGAAAAGCTCCATCTTTCTGAAGGTGTGGCAGGGTTTTCTCAAGAATACCTGCTGTCCTTGTTGGGATTTCTATCACCTCCACTCTGGCCTCAGCCCTACTCCAGTGCACAGGGAATGGAACTTGACTTCCTCCTGTTAAACTGGCGGCCCATCATCCATTCGTGGTTTTCTTTGTGGCAAGCAGAGACAAAATATATTACTTCTTTGCATATTTTCAGTCCTACCTCCCCCACTCCTCCCTTGAGTGTCATATCATGGGACAAAGGTTTCTGTGTGTTTTCTGCTTTGGGGCATCTTTTGGCCTGGAACAGAGATGGGCACCGGGGTAGGAGGAATCTCACAGACACATGCAGCATAACTGGATGGCTGGGCAGGAGGAGCAGGGTGGGACTCTGCTCACAGCAGACACCTGCAAGGGGCCCTTTGTTGGTCTCTGTTCTGTAACAGGCACTACTCCCAGGAATACAAATGCAGAGATGAAAGGTCCTAAGGTCACTGAGCTGGCCTGTAATGGGACAGAGGGAGAAACAAACATCACACACCATGGGGACCAGCACTGCATGACTCTGGGTGGCAGGAAATGTGAGGGCTGCCTGGCCTAGATAGAGGCCTGGGAGCTCCCCCAGGAGCAGGAATTCCTACCAGCTCACACCCTCTGGGTCTCTTGTGGACAAGGCAGAGTTCAGACACAGGGAGAGCAGGTCCATTCACCAGCCTGCTGTGTGGCAGCCCCTGTGTGAATCTTCTACAACCACCCTTGGGGGAGGCCCAGGTCTTTGTCTTCATATTTCACTTTCTGACCCGAATGAGCACTCACTACCTCCTAGGCTGCTTTCTATACCCACTCCACTTATTAGTTCAGTAATCCTCACCACAGCCAATGAGGTAGCTTCTGTCTCAGCCCCATTTTACAGGTAGGGACCAGGAGTCCCAGAAAAGTTAAATGAGCCAGAGCACAGAGCTGCTCAGACCCAGACCTAGCCTCAAGGCTGGTGTGGAGCTGAGCCCGTGTTCTCCACACTGCACATGCCACAGCCCCCTCCCTCCCTACATTGTAAGAGGGATTCACAGAAATAGAGTAAGGGGCAGAATCCATTCCGGACCCAAGTCTCAGGAGGCCTTGGAATCTAACACACCAAAGGCCACTGTCCAGTTTTGGTCTCTGTGGGCAGGTCTCACAGACACATGCAGCATGACTGGATGGCTGTGCAGGAGGAGCAGGGTGAGCCTCTGCTCACAGCAGACACCTGCAAGGGGCTTCTGAGTTTGCTCTGGGGGTCTTAAGTGGACCAGTTTATTCTGAAAGGGACTGGAGTGAACCAGAGGTGCCCCTCTGACCTGACCCCTGTTGGAAACATTTCCAGGCCTTTGGAGCCCACATTACAGCCTTGGTCAGAATAGCTGGGCAGGTCAGTGCTCTGCCAAACTTGCCAAGCACTATTCCATGTGAACACATGGATGTCAGCACCCACTGTCCCCTGTGGGGAAGACTGTGCTCCTCTGCATCAGTTCCTGCTTTTAGCCAGACAGTCACAGGCAGAAGGAGGCATGCCAAAAACTATTCTAAATAATTGGGGTTTTCTTACAAATTCATCAGAGCAAATGAATAATTTGCACCAGGGAAGGAGTGGGTGGGGGAGAGGCAGGGCCCTGGCTCACCTTGAGGGGCAGGTAGGCAGCGATGGTGATCCTGGCAATCAGGTGGACATGGCTGTGTTATAGCTCACCAGGAGTGTGCTGGAGCCCTGGGCCTCAGGTCTCACCCCGAAGCTGCTACACTGCTTCGAGCCCAGTGGCAGCCTCCCTGCATGAAGGGGAGAACCACGTGGTCATCGTGAACTTGCCCATGGTGAACAAGGCATGACAGGCTGAGGGTCCCTCTTCATCCTAGGATTGATAGGCAGTCTGATGTTTTTACTTAAAATTTTTTAATTGAAGTAAAATTCACATGAATATATAATTTATAATAACTTTCCCTCACATATTGAACATATCCAGGACCCAGATCAATTTTAGTGTTAGAAATAGCTAGGAGTTAACATAATATTAGCACCCCCCAAATCTCCTACAGCCTCATCCAATGTCTACCCATCCCTGAAGAAAACCCCTACACTGACTTGTACCAGCACAAGTAATTTTGTTTGATACGTATATCTTCATTTTTAACTTACTGCACACCCTCATCCACATTTCTATACATTATTCCATTGCATGGATATAGACCGACAGACTGACCCATGCTATCGTGCACAATTCCGTTCCTTCCATTTTGGGGCTCTGATCCATAGTACTACTAAGAATATCTGGGCATCTTCCTTTTGGGAGGCACACTTAGGCATTTCTGTTAGGTGTGGCCCAAAAGTGAGACTCTCAGGCCATGGGGCATGTGTTGTAAATGTCAAATATCTTTCTCAAAGTGGATCCACCAATTGAAACTTCTAACAGTTGCCCTACATCCCTGCCTTTATTTTCCATTAATGTTTTAATTAAAATTATAACACCTTACTTAAACATAACATAAAATCTCCCATCTTTGCACCTTTCATGCATATAGTGCAGTGACAGGTAGCACATTTACACTGTGGTGCAACTGTCACCACCATGTACCTACACAACTCATAAAACTCCTAACTCAGTACCCAACAAACAATAACTCCCTACTTTCCACTCCTTTTCCTTGTAACCACCCTTCTACTTCCTGACTCCATGAACTGGATTACTCTTGGTACATCACATAAGTGCAGTTACACAATATTTACCTTTTGTGACTAGTTAGCAAAATGTCCCTCTAAAGTTCATCCAGATGGTGGTACATGTCAGAATCTCCTTCCATTTTAAGGTTGAAAATGTACATACAGACCACATCTGGTTTATCCACACATCATTGATGAACACTTGGGTTGCTTCCATCTTTTGGCTATTGTGAACAACAATGCTATGAACGTGGGTGGACTAGTATCTCTTTGAGATTGTGCTTTCACCTGGTAACTGTTTCACTTTTTGAGGAACCATCATACTGTTTTAAACAGTAGAGACACCATTGTACATTCCCTCCGCCAGTGCACAAGGGTTCCAGTTTCTCCAAATCTTCACCAACACTTATCGTTTTCTGTTGTTGTTTGGATAGTAGCCATCCTTAGGAGTATAACATGGTTTTTCATTGTGGTTTTGCTTTGCAGTACTCTGATCATTAGTGCTCTTGTGCATCTTTTCATGAGTGTGTCGGCCAATTGCGTATCACCTTTGGAGAAACATCTATTCAAGTCCTTTGGTCATTGTTTAGATTATTTGTTTTATTATCGTAAACACAGGAGTTCTCTAAATATTCTAGATGTGAACCCATTATCAGGTATATGATGTGCAGGTATTTTCTCCCACGTCATAGCTTGCCTTTGATTCTGCTATGTCCTTTGGTACACAGAGCTTTTAGATTTTGATGTGGTCCAGTTTATCTACTTTTAATTTTTAGACTGTGCTTTTGGTATTATAGCCAAAAAAAAAAAAAAAATCAATGCCAAATCCACTGTTCTGAAGCTTTCTCCTATGGTTTGCTCTAGAAGTTTTATAGTTTCAGCCTGTAACATTTAAGTCTTCAATTCACTGTGAGTTAATTTTTGTGTGTGGTCTCAAGTTATAGTCCAGCTTCATTCTTTTGCATGTGGATATCCAGTTGTCCCAGAACCATTTGTTGAAGAGACTGTCCTTTCCCCACTGGGTGTTCATGGCACCTTATAAAATCATTTAGCCATCGAGGAGAAGGTTTATTTCTGGGCTCAGTGTTCTCTTCCATTGCTTTCTAAGTCTGTTCGTGCCAGTACCACCCTGTTTTGAACATGGGAGCTTCTAATGAGTTTGAAAACAGAAGTATAAGACCTCCAAGTTTGCACTTTTTCAAGATTGTTTTGTTTATTTGAAAGTCTATATACCTGAACCTTTGCTAAATTTGCTTTAGTTCTTACAGTTCTTTTGTGGTATCTTAAGTGTTTTCTATATATAATATGATCACATCATTTGCAAACCGGTAACTTACACCTTCCTTTTCAATTTGAGTGTCTTTATTTCTTTCCTTGCCTAATTGCTCTTTCAGTTATTGGTGTCACCAGATTACATGGGTATGTATTGTGTGTCTCAAAACATCAACTAATAACAGCCTTTTTTGATACATTAGTCTCTTAAATCATGTACAAAACAAAAATAGTACTAGATGTTGTAATAGTCCATGTATTTCCCTTTACCACACATCTTTATTTCTTAATCAAGCTTTGAGTTCCTATCTAGTGTCCTTTCTTTTCAACCAGAAGGATTCCTTTGGTTGTAGGGTAGGGCTAGTGGTACTCAGCTTTTGGTTATCTGGCAATATCTTGATTTCTTCCTCAGTTTTGAAGCATAATTTGTGGGATATTGGACTCTTAGTTGACAGGCCTTTTTTTTTCCCTAACAACTTTGAGTATTTCAACCCACTGAATTCAGGCCTCCAAAGTTTTTCATGACAAATCTGATGTCAATTGTGTGAGAAAATCAGCTCTCTAGATGTATCACACACAACAGAACACTTTTGTATAGTATCATGTTGGAGCTATTTGTAGCATCATTCTAATACAAATCAGAATTTAAAGAAAAAGAAATTGGACATTTCACATAAAGATGTGATGAGGTCTTTAAAAGGCTAAAGGTATTACAAATTTTCAAACTAAGAGTGAAAAGGCTATTTCACTACAAGTGAAATATTGTACAGGTTTAAATTTCTAATAAACTAAATATTAATCAATATTAATCTCTGTAACCCATGTAAACTAGAAGCATCTTTTTCTCTTTAAGAAGGAAAATGTTTTTGTGCTCATAAAAAGAAAATAAAAACTAAAAACCACTGTGTATTTATCCACAGCCCTGATTGGTCCATTTCTTGCTCTGACCTCATTAAAAAAAAAAAAAAAAAAAAGCCATTGAGGTTAAAACCTATATAAAGTTCCAGTCTGGGCCTTGCTCGGTCTTTGGTCCTTGTAGTCCAGGAAGCTGCTTTTGGTGATTGCGGACTTTGACCTTAGCAAGCATGTGATCCCTTTATCGTAGTTATCACAGTTAGTAGTGTTAGTATAGTGTAGATAGTATTCTTAGTGTAGTTTTATTAGCATAGTTCACATAGTATTTTTATACTAGTTATTTTTACTAGTAGTGTTAGCCTAGTTAGTGTCCCAGTTAGAATAGCTTTGTTAGTGTTCTTAGTGTAGTGAGTACAGTTGTTGTTGATTAGCTATTTAGTGTAGTTTGCCTAGTTAGTGTAGTGGTAGAGCAGTTAGACTCCCCATGATGCCTGGTGTGGCCTCCATGTCTATTGGCAAGGAGGTCCTCCAAGACTACGAACTGTTAGAGACCATTGACCGGGGTAGCTTCACCAGGGTGATGCTGGCTCAGCACCTTCGAATAGGGACTGAGGTAGCAGTCAAAATCCTATCCAAACACAGCACTTCTGGCCTCATGTCTGTCTCTTCAGACACTGAGATCATGAAGAGCCTGGACCATCCCAACATCATCAAGCTGTTGGATGTTATCGAGGGTGAGGACAATGTATACCTAATCATAGAGTATGCAAGTGGCAGAGACCTTGCTCAGAGAATACTGAGACTTGGCCAGATGGAGGAGAGGGAGGCCCAAGCCATATTCCTCCAGATATTAAAAGCTGTCCAGTACCTTCATAAAGAGGGCATAGTTCACTGGGATCTGAAGCCCCACAACATTTTACTTGATGCACAGAATAACGTGAAACTAGCCAACTTTGGCCTCGCCACAACCTTCACTGAAGGTAAGAGGTTAAACACATTTTGTGGGACCCTCTATTATTTGGCTCCAGAAATATTCCTAACACCAAGAATACCCAGGACCTGAGGCAGACATCTGGAGCCTTGGGGTTATCCTACATACAATGACGGCTGGGACTGTACCATTTTATAGACAGATCTTGAACCAACTACAAAGCAAGGTCATAAATGCCACCTATGCAGTACCACTTTTCTGTTTCAAAAAACCGAAAACATTTATCAAAAAGATCCTGACCCCTGACTCCAGGGAGAGGCCCACCCTCTCCCAGATAATGGAAGACCCGTGGATGAAGTCTGGGCAAGACAGCATAAGGCCACACATGCCGGAGAAGACCGACACCACACTAGAAATTCCCAGTCCCAGTTGTGCCCCCGAGCCTGGCCCCATGTCCTCCCCCTCCTCCAGTACCAGGAGCCTTAGGGGAGGCCCAGGAGGAGACACCGGAGCTCAAGGAAGACCCAGAAAAGGCCACTCCCTCCTGGCTGGGCAGGCAGAGGAGGAGACCTCCACTGAAGAAACACCTTACTCCACAAAACTGGGTCCTAGATATTTTGCTGTTTTGCATCCTCCCTGAACAGCTGGGGCTGTGCACACCCTGGTTTAGGTAGCAGGAGCAGCTTAGTACTTGGAGTTAATCAGAAACACTCAGTGGAAAGCTTTCATGAAACTACCAGGGTCACCCCAATAATAGCACAGAAGGCTCTGGGCCACGTACAGGGCAGAGATGCAAACACCGTGCATGGCCTCACCACACGGACGTTACCTGGTTAACATCTTCAGAAAGACTAATAGGGCCTTTAAGTCCTGCTGGCCTGTGTTGACTATCCCAAGTAGGATAACAAAATCCTGTAAATCAGACTGTGTTGTGAGTCAGAGAGTTACTTGACTGTGGTCCCCAAAGTGTCTTAGGGGCCCCTTGTCCTGCTGTGGTCTCTGAATGAATAGTGCAGCACTTGAATTTTCCCTCTGTGATCTTTTCTCCTTTTTATGACATTGGCCCCAAAGTGCCCCTTTAAGAGGCCTGAGCAAGGTGTGGGCCTTATGCCAGTCAGAGATGAAGGGGTGCTTCTGGGCCAGACAGATATCCTGGGGGTCATAGGCAGGATGGATCCTGAGAGACCACAGCCCAGAGGAATGGAGGGTGGTGAGAAGGGTGGCTTTCATAAAACAAGTTCCAGCTTCCCACGGCCCTGATATTTCCATGGTAGGCCTGGATCTATGGTTTTAGATACCCATGAAGAAGCTGCCTTATGGGGTTCTAAGGAACCTAAGGAACGTCCAGGAGGCCCCGGCCCTGGTGCATGGACAGGCCCCATGGTGTGCACAGCCTTTAACATGCAGCTTCCCTGACCACTATAATAGTGAGATGACTCCCCTGCACCCCAAGAGTGTGGTACCATGGGAAGTAAGAAGGGGGTGGGGACAGGGTAGGAGTCTTGTGGGTCCCCTTTGTCACCTGGAGTGGAATTTCTTTGTGCCTCACAGTCCAATTAGTGGTCAGCCAGTGCTGCCATCCTTAAATTCACCCCTGGCTCTCACCCCTAAAGGACAAGTTCCAGTTTCTCACTCAGCTTTCAGGTCCCTGTGTGTCCCGTCCTGCTTTTCACCCTCCCCAGCCCACCCTTCCCACTACACACACTGAATCGTCCGGTTTGCCACAGATGCCATCACACCTGCCTCTGCACCTGTGGTTCCCTCTCTGGGCAGCCCACATGCCAGCTACCTGGCCAAGGCCCGCTGGGCTCCCAGAGATGGATCAGACACAGATGTCCACACTGTGAAGACCTTGCTGCCCAGCTGGGAAGATGAGACAGGGACCTAACTAGCTACAGCACAGCTACCTGATCACAGGTACAAAGGACGGACATGTGGCCCATGCCCACCTGCTGCTGAGGGATCAGGGCAGCTTCTGAAGGAGGTGGGTCTGGGGGCTACTCTGCCTGGGTGTGACCACAGGAGAGGTCCAGGAGGCATTCCAGGAAGAAGGAAGCCTGAATGACATGGACACCCAGGGAAGAGGTGGCAATAAGACTAGGGTTAAATGGGCCCCATCATTGCTGGGACAACCCCCCACAGGTATATTTTGCTCCCAGCCTGCACACTTACCGATCCTTCATCTCAGCTCCGATGACTGGACATTCTGCTGATGAGTCCTTCTCTCTGCTGGTGCTTCAGGCCTGGGATGGCTGCACCAGTGGCTGCCTTTTATGTCCCTCATTAGTCCAAGCTCAAATTCATGGAGAATAAAAGGTTGCAATTAGCTTTGTTCATTTATTAGGTAACTTGGCACCCTGGAACTCGTGAATGCAAAGTCCTTACATAAATTCCCCTTCTGAGGCAATTTGTGGGGACACCTGAAAGGTCACCACCTGAGTAAGTTCCAAGGATTGATGTCAAAAGGAAGAGATTATGGAATGTTGGCTTCAGCAAGTCTGTCAGAGGCATCAGACCTCCAGTGTGACTGCAAATTTCCTCTTAGCTCCAACAGGTGTTTCCAAGGACACTAAATAAGATGGTTCTACTCACCCCTGAGTGATGACTTTCTGGTCTGGCAAATAAAGTGTGGGCTAAACAGGCTGGAAGAGGGGCACCATCCTCTCCAGAACCTGCTTAGCCCGCCCATTCTGCTGGGCGCCCCGGCTCTGGCATTCAGTCACAACAGTGCCTGGTAAGGAATATTTTCTCTATAAACACTAGTTGTCACTTCCATGTAGGCAGACCTAAGCAGTTTTTGCCTCTTCCCAGATCTTTCCTAGTGGCCTCCCTTTTTTACCCTATCTTGACCATGTTGGTCAGACATAATGATTTTCCAGTACCCCCTTCAATGTTGTCATGAAGGACAAAGAAGAGTTGTACACACTGACCATAGGGTCTATACTCCAAGGAAACAGAATAATACTTGTTGTGTATGCACCCAACAATGAAGCATCAAAATACGTGAGGTATAGACTGATAGAGCTGGAAGGAAAGATAAATGAATATGGCATTATAGTTGGAGATTTAAATAACATTCCATTAGAAATGTACAGATCTAGCAGGCAGAAAGTCAGTAAGGATTTTCAACAGCACCACAGCTGTAGACTATTACATACAACAACAGCATTTACTCACTCTTCAAGTTAATATGGAACATTTAGCAAAACAGACCACATTCTGGACCATTCACCACATCTTAACAAATTTAAAGAATAGAAATCATATAATATCTGTTCTCAGTTAATGGAATTATATTAGAGAGATATAGCTGAAAAATCACAAAATAAATGGAGATTAAACCATACAATGCTAAATAACATAGGTCAAAGAAGAAATCTTAAAGAAAAAAAAATACAATCCCATAGTAGAAAGTAAAATAGTGGTTACTACAACCTGGAAGGCTGGGAGAATCACAACAAAAACCCTGCAACTAATTAATACACATTAATAGGAAGGGAAGGTAGAAGGGCTGGATGGGGAGAGATTGGTCAACCAAGTTACAGCTAGATAAGAGGAATAAATTCTGGTATTGTTATTGGCTATAGTTAACAATATTGTATTGGATATTTCAGAAAATTTGAAGATAGGATTTTGAATGCTATCACCACAAGGAAATAAGTATATATGTAATGGATATACTAAACACCCATATTTTGTTACTACACAATATTTACATGTACTGAAATATCACAAACATCACATTATACCCCATAAATATTTACCATGATTGTGTTAATTAAAAATAAAAAGGAGAAATATTAAGATAAATTTAAAAGTATTTTGAACCATATAAAGTTAAAACACAATCTATTAAAAGGATAATAAAGAAATATTATAAACCAGTCTATGACCACAAATTTGATAACTTAAATGAAAGGCACTGATTCCTAAAGACACCTTCTATACTAAAACTCACATAAGAAAAACAATCTTAGTAAGCTTTTATCCTTTAAAGAAATTAAATTGATAATTAAAAAGAAATTGAATTACCTATATAAATAGAAAGTACCTGGCCAAGACAGGTTTACAGATGAATTCTATCATGTTTTAAAAGAAAAATTTGTACTAATTATCAACAATCTCTTTCAGAAGAAAGAAGCAAAAAGAATACTTCCAACGACAAAGACATTATAAGAAAACCAAAGACCAATGTTTTTCACGAAGACAGAAGCAAAAATACTCAACAAAATAATATTAGCAAATCAGATTGAATGATGCATAAAAAGAATTATATACCATGACCCAGTAGGGTTTATCCCCAGACAGGCAAGGCTATGTAAATCAAACACATCAACAGGCTAAAGAACAAAAAATCACATAATCTTGAAGGAAAAGCATTTGACAAAATACAATACCCATTCATGATAAACATTCTCAGTAAACTAGTAATACAGACTAGCATTAATTAGATAAACAACATCTACAAAAATCCTATAGTTAGCATCATAATTAATGGTGAGAAATTAGAAGATTTTCTGCAAGAATAAGGGTATGGAAGAATGTCCTCTCTTACCACTGCTTTTCGACATGACGCTGGAAGTCCCAGATAATCCAAGAGACAAGAAAAGGAACTTAAAGGTACACATATTTGGGAAGGACGAAAAAAGAGTGTCTTTATTCACAGATGACATGATTGTCTATGTAGAAAATCTGACAGAACCAACAACAACAAAAGCCCTGCAACTAATTAATGTACATATAAAAAATTGTTTTCCTACTTACTAGGAATGAACAAGTATAGCTTGACATTAAAAACATATTAATAGGGTGGCACCCGTAGCTCAGTGGGTAGGGCGCTGGCCACATACATGGAGGCTGGCCGGTTTAAGCCTGGCCCAGGCCTGCTAAACAACAATGACAACTGCAACAAAAAAAAAGATGGGCATTGTGGTGGGTGCCTGTAGTACCAGTTACTTGGGAGGTTGAGGCAGGAGAATCGCTTAGGCCCAAGAATTTGAGGTTGATGTGAGCTGTGATGCCATGGCACTCTACCAAGGGCGATAATGTAAGACAAAGTGTCTCAAAACAAACAAACAAACCCCTCCCCCCAAAATGTTAACATTTGTAGTAGCACTCCCTAAAATAAAATGGGTATGAGTCTAACAAAGTATGTATACAAATTATGTGAGGAAAACTATAAAACTTTGATCAAAGATATCAAAGAATGAAATCAATGAAGAGATATTCTATCTTCATGAATACGAAGATGCAATATTTTCAATATTAGTTATTTCCAACGTGATCTACAGATTCAGTGCAATATCCCACTTAAAATCCCAGCAAGCTATTTTTCAAGTATCAACAAATTGATTCTAAACTGTATATAAACAGATAAAAGACCAAGAAGCGCCAGATCAATGTTGAAGCAGAACAAAGTCAGAGGATGGAGACTACCTGACTTCAAGATTATTGTGAATAAACCTTAATCAAGACAGTATGGTTTTGGTAAAGAATAGATAGATGAACAGAATAGAACATTGAGTCCAGAAATAGATCTATATAAATATAGTCAACTTATCTTTCTCAAAGAAACAAAGACAATACAATGGAGCAAAGATCATCTTTTCAACAAATGGTGCTTGAACAATTGTACATCACAGGCCAAAAAAACTAAAAAAAAAAAAATGAATCTAGACACGGACCTAAAATCCTCACAAACAGTAACTCACAGTGGATAACAGAACTAAATGTAGGTGGGCATGGTGGTACAACTAGTCAGAAGGCTGAGACAGGAGGATCACTTAAGCCCAGGAGTTCGAGGTCAGCCAATACACCAAGACCCCATTTCACAAAAAACAAACAACAACAACAAAAAACTAGATGTATGTAAAATGCAATATTCCAAAACTCCCAGAAGATCAAATAGGAGAAAACCTAGATGACCTTGAGCATAACGGAGTAAGACAGACTTCATTAAAATTAAAATCTTCCCTATGAAGACAAACCCCAGACCAGAAGAAAATATTTGCAAAAGATATATCTGACAAAATCTCATTATCCAAAATATAAAGAACTCATAAAACTCAACAATATGAAAATGAACAATGTAATTAATAAATGGGCAAAGGACTTGATTAGACACCCAAAGAAGATATACCCATGGCAAGTAAGCATATGTAAACATATTCAACATAATATATCCCTAAGGAAATGTAAATTAAAACAATATACAAAAAATGTCAATGAAATACACACTTCTTAGAATGCAAAAACACAAAACACAGCATCAAATGACAGAGAAGATATAAAGCAACAGGATTCCCATTCATTGCTTATAGGGAATTAAAATGGTATAGCAATATTAGAAAAGTTTGGCAATTTCTTAGAAAATTAAACATAGTTTTACTACATGTAATTTAGCAATTGTGCTCACTGATATTTACCCAAATGAATTAAAAACACACTGATGCTTAAAACTGCTTTATTCATATTACAGTAGCTTTATTCATGATTGCCAAAACTTGGAAGCAACCAAGATGCTGAACAGTAGGTGTATGGATAAATAAACTGTGGAACATACAAGTAATAGAATATTATTTAGTGCTAAAAAGAAATGAGCCATTAATCCATGAAAAGACAGGGGGAAACATTAAATGCATATTACTAAGGGAAAGAAGCCAATCTGAAAAAGCTACAGGCTGTGTGATTCCTATTATACTTCACAAATGAAAAAACTATGAATATGGTAAAAACCTGTGGTCTTCTAGGGGATGGGGGAGGGGGAAGGCAGGAATAAAGAGGTGGATCATAGAGGATTGTTAGGACAATGAAACTATTCTATATAATATTGCAATAGCAGATACACATCATTATACATTTATCAAAACCCACAGAACTACAACAGCAAGAGTGAACCCTAATGTAAACTATGGACCTTTGGTAATAATGATGTATCAATATAGGTTCTTGGATTATAACAAGTGTACCACTCTGAGGCAGGATACACCACTCTGCAGTAATATGCCAAAGGCAGAGGGCTTGTGAATGTGTTGTGACGTAGGACATATGGGAACTCTCCGTGATTTCCATTCAATTATGTTGTGAATCTCAGAACTGCACTAAAAAAAATAGAACTTAGCAATTTTTTTTTAAAAATGTGAAACAAAATTCACCACATAAATAGAAGCAAAACCAAAAGCCATTTGATCCTTTCAATAGATACAGAAAAAAAACATTCAACAAAATTCAGCATCCTTTTCTAATAAGAATGTTAAAGAAAATAGGCAAAGATGGCTCATTTCTTCAACTGATTGAAACTATCTATGACAGACCCATAGCCAATATTAGGATATTTGCATAAATATGACAAAGAGTTGATGACTAGAATAAACAGACAACTCAAATTAATCAATAAACAAGAGCAAACAACCCTATCTATCACTGGGCAAGAGACATGAACAGAACCTTCTCTGAGAAAGACAGATGAATGGCTATCAAACATGAAAAAAATGCTCATCATCCCTCCTCATCAGAGAAATGCAAATCAAAACCACTCTGACATATCACCTAACCCCATTGAGAACAGCCCACACTAAAAAGTCTCAACGCTGAATATTCTGACACAGAGAGAAGGGCACACTCTTGTATTGCTAGTGGGATTACAAACTAATACAGCCTCTTTGGAAAGAAGTATGGAGAATCCTCAGAGAACTCAAAATAGACATTCCATTTAATCCCACAATCTCATTGCTAGGCATCTCCCCAGAAGAAAAAAAAAATCATTTTATCATGAGGATATTTGCACTAGATTGTTTACTACAGCTCAATTTACAATTGTCAAGATGTGGAATCAACCCAAGTGCCCATCAACCCATGAATGGATTAATAAACTGTGGTATATGTACACCATGGAATACTATTCAGCCATAAAAAGATGGAGACTTTACATTTTTTATATTAACCTGGATAGAGCTTGAGAACATTCTCTTTAGTAAAGTATCACAAAAATGGAAAAGCAAGTATCCAATGTATTCAATATTAGTATGAAGCCAGGAGAATGACTAATTCACACCCACACAAGAGAAAAACTCAATATATTCAGATTGGAAGTGAGAGAGAGGGAGAAGGGAGGAGGATCCGTGTGCTTCCACCTAATGAGCACAATGTAAGGGTATATGGCATACCTCCTGAGTGTGGGATAGAACTACAGAAGGGACCTTCCCTAACAAATGCAAATACTGTAACCTAATCGTTTATACCCTCATGTTAATCTGAAATTTTAAAAAAGTAAAACAAAAATACCATAATTTGGGGGTACTTTAACAACCCTCTTAATAATTTAAGGAATAAATATATAGAAAATTATATAAAACACCAAGAAACACTGTCAACCAAAGTGACATAATTGAACTATAATGCATTTACAGAACATTTTCATCCAAAAATCAGAATACACATTTTCTCTAATACACATGAAATATTCACTAAAATGTACTATATTAAGTATGTAAAACAAAATTTAATAACTATTAAATAATTTTTAAAGAAACCAATAGCATTAAGGCACTTTGAAAATCTCCCAAATATTAATATTTATATATTAAAAAGCACATTTATGGATAGCTTCTCTGTAAAAGAATTAAAAAAGAAAATGAGGATATTTAAAATTTTAGAATTAAAATTAAAAGAGATCATATTGAAACATTTAGGAAGCAGCTAAGTCTGTGCTTGGAGGAGTATTTATAGCATCAAATGTTTATGGAAGAAAAGAAGACATGTTTAAAATCAATGACCAATGTCCCCACCTTGGAAACTCTTATGACAAGAGCAAATTAAATGCAAATCCAGCTGAAGCAATGAAAAAATAAGAGTAGACATCAATGATATTGAAAAAAGAAAATGAGAAAATGAAGGAATCCAAAAAGCTAGATCTTTAGAATCTCAATAAAAACAAATGAACTTCATACCATCCTGGTTGGTAAAAAAAGAAATAAGGCATTTATTCCAAGTATCACTAAGAAAGGAGTATATCATTGTATACTCTAAAGATAATGAAAAGACAATAATATGATGTTACAACTTTGTGCCTATGAATTTCACAATTTAGATTAAATGGACCAATTTTCTGCCTGCCAAAAACCACTAAACTTAGGCAAGTAAAAAACTGAGTATCCCTATATCTATGAGTATTAAAGAAATTGTGCTTATATTTAATAATTTAGTATCTTCCAAGGAAAAATGTTCTAATGTTTTGATGTTCTCATTGGCAAAGTCTACTGAACATTTAAGGAAGTAGTAAAACAAAATATGTACAAATAATTCCAGCAAATATAAGATGTAGGGACCACCCTAACTCATTATACTTCCATCATTTCACAGATACCAGTACCAAAGACATTTAAAAAAGACACTGCACACCAATATCCTTCATGAATATGAAGGAAAACAATCCTCTCAAATCTAGCGTTTATAGCAGTGGTTCTCAACCTTCCAAATACCGCAATCCTTTCATACAGTTCCTGTGGGTCGCGACCCACAGGTTGAGAACTGCTGGTTTATAGAAAGTATATTACAATATCATGAAGCATGGTTTATCCCAGATAAAGAATGGTGAAACAATTTTAAAATTCAATAAATAACCAAAACATGAAACAATATAAGCAAAACAATATGGTCATCCTAGGAGATACAAAAAAAGCTTTTGACCATATTTAATACTAATCCAAGATTATAAAAGAAAATCTTTCTGCAAATTATGAGTAAAAGAGATAAGCATTAATCTGATAAAGGTTATTATCCATGATAAAACCTCCAGCCAACACACAGTTAATAAATCAAGATTCAATGCCTTCCCACTAATAGCAAGAAAAGTACAGATGATAACAATGTAATAATAAAGGCATGAATATCCTATTTGGAAAGGAATAAACAACCATGGATTCATTTTTAGATGGCATGATGATGTGTCTAGAAAATACTAAGTAATCATAAAAAATAAGGATGAGTAATAACATAAGCAAAGATGCATAGGTCAGTATAATAGTAATTAATAATATTTTAACAAGTAAACCATTATTTTTGCATAAAAAATCATGAAATACCTAAGTATAACTCTAACTATACATGTGCAGGATGCGAAAAATGTAAGCAATAAGAAAAATGATAGAAATTGAAGACAACCTCAATAAATAGATGTATCATAATCATGCAGTGCAAAAATCAGTATTGTTAAAATGTCAATTGACTCTAATCTATAGGTTATCACAATTCCAATCAAAAGTCCAGCAAGATTCTCTATAAAAATAAACAAGCTTATTAGCATGTTTATTTGAAAAGTAAATGGGTCCAGAGTAACCAAAACAATTTTTGCCATAAAAAAAGCAGAAGTCATGATATCCTCCTTGGTATCACTGTACTACAAAAGTAACAAAGACGATGTGGTATCAGAAGGATAGATAAATAAACTGAAGGAACAGAATCTAGAAATAGAGCCATATATATTTGGTCAATTGTTCTAATAAGAAAGGAGCAAAGACAATTCATGAAGAAAGATCAGTCTTTTGAACAAATTGTGCTGGAAGTACTGGACATGCATATGTTTTTAAAAAGTAAACTTTAACATCAATTTTGTATTTTCTACAAAAAATTAATTAGAAATGGATCATAGACATAAATGTAGAAGAAAAATGAGAAAGTACATGTAACTTTGGTTAGGTAATATTTTTCCTAATTTTTTTTGGTAATATTTTTCACATATTACACCAAAGGTACAATCTGTAAAAGAAAATTATAGTAAGTTGAACTTTGTTAAAGATTGCTGGTTTGTATGAAACTGTTAAAAGAATGAAAAGACAATCCAGTAACTGGACTGAAACTTGTATCTAAAATATGTAATTTTCAAAATATATTAACATGAAAACAACTCAACTGAAAAATAGGCAAAAGACTTGAACAGATACTTTGCCAAAAAAGATACCTAAGGAAAATAAACATGCAGAGATTTAATTTATTTAAATTAGCCACTGGAGCCACTGGGGAAATGGAAATTTAAGTCACAGTCAGATAAGAGCAGACACTTATTCTAATAACTAAATTTATTTTTACAACTGGATAACACCAAGTGCTGACAGGGATGTAGAACAACTGTAAATCTCATATATTTCCTTTAGCAATGAAAAACCATATAAGCACTTTGGTAAAAAATCTGGCAGTGAGTTACAAAGTTAAATACACACTCTTTATATAACCCAGAAAACCTCACATACTACCATTCAGTGAAAGCAAATAAGACATGCATGTTCATGCAAAAAAACAATTCAAATATACTTCAACAGGCAGGAAGATAAATTGTGTTACATCTCTTCCATGGCTCGCTACTCAGCAATAAAATAAAATGAAATATTGACCCATACTGCAAGATGGATTAATTTTTTAGTGCATTATAACTGAAAGAAGGCTGAGCTTTCATATTAAGATTCCATTTATATGAAATTCTCAGAAATAAGATATTTAGAAACAGAAAACATATCATTGTTAGGGAGTGGGGGATGGGAGGCAGCATGACCGTTTTATACCATGCTTTTATTGGTGGTTACATGAATTTATGTTTTGATCAAATTCTTAGCAATGTAGGTGAAAAGCAATTAATTTTAACTAAGAACCAATTTTTTAAAAAAGAATGGAAAGAAATAGACAATAAAAGATAAGATGGAGATTGAGAGTTGAGATAGTCACAGGCACAATGAACATAATTAAAGCTGAAGCATAGTTCAACCTCAAGTCTATGAGAAAGCTGAAGGGTGACCCTGTCCCTCATCCTAATAGAGGTAGAAAAGGCTGCTTACACTTTCTGTGCAATTAATAATATGAAATTATGCTTTTATCTCCAACCTAGTTTATACAAAATTAAAGCATTATAAGAGTTGTGACAAAGTGGGATACAATAATCCTTAAAAAATGTAATCACTAAAACGAAATCCACTAATGTTCTAGATATTGTAAAACAAGATAACTACCTGTAAACAAATATTATCACTATGTTAAGGGTTAAAATGGATGTAATGGATGAAGAAATTAGTTACTTCAGGAGGTATGTGGAGATTAAATAAAAACAAATGAAAATTGAAAAATGAAAAAATTTAGTATTTAAAATTTAGATACATGGGTCTAATAGCGGACTAGTCACTGTAAAAGCAAGTTTAAACCAGGTTATTACATGTCAAAACTTATACAGAGAGTTATTACTATAGCTATCTCAAAGGGTATGAAGTAGTAACCTATTGTGGGTTTTTTTTGTAAAAATAATTGCTATTTTTTATTTCAGAATGTTATGGAATACACATTTTATTTACATAATTTGTATCTGTATAGGTTGAGTCAAAGTTGTGAGTGTGAGTGTTCACCCATATAGTGTGCACCGTATCCTATAGGTGTGAATTTACCCACTCTGTCTCTCCCCTTACCCCAACATGATTTCACTGAGATTTACTTCAATATGTGCACTGAAGTATTGATCAATTAGTTCCAAAATGGCATTGAGTACAAGTGATTGTTTCTGTATTCTTGTGATGTTTCACTTAGAAAAACAGTTTCTATATCCATGTTATCACAAAAGATACCAGATTGCCACTTTTTAAATACGTGAGTAGTACTCAGTAGTATGCATATACCACGTTTTATTAATCTACTCATGTATTGGTGGGCACTTGGGTTTTTCCTACATCCTTGAAAATGTGAATTGTGTTGCTATAAACATTCGAGTGCAGATGTCCTTTTTATAAAATGACCTTTTTCCTGTGAGTACACACCTAACAGTGGGATTGCTGGATCAAATGGTAGGTCTTTAAGTCATTGCATTTTTTGATTTACATTTCTCTAAGTAGATTTGTAATGTTGAGCATGTTTTCATGAGCTTATTGGCCATTTGTATGTGTTCTTTGAAAAAATGTTTACTCAAGAGATATTTGTACGCCATGTTAAATGAATCTTCACAATAGTCAAAAGGTGAAAGCAACCCCAGTGCGTGCTGAAGGATAAATGGATTTAAAAAATGTGGTAAATATACACAATAAAATATTATTCAGTCACAAAAAGAAAATTCTAACACATGCTATAACACTAATGAACCTGAAAAAATTTTGCTAAGTAAAATAAACCAGTCACCTGAAGAACAGTATTGAATGATTCCATTTACATATAATAGGGTAGTCATAAAGTAGAACAATAGCTACAAGGGTGACGGGGAAGAAGTAATGGGGAGTGATTATTTCATGGGTATAGAGTTTCAGTTTTTCAAAACATTTTGTGCACGGATGGTGGTGATGGTTGCATAACAACATGAAGGTGCACCTTGGCACTGCACGATATACCTATCAATAAATAGTCAACAAGGTAAATTTTATATTATGGGTATTTCAGCAAAATTTTGAAAAATAAACTATAAACAAAAAATGTTTAAGTATTTATATATTAATTTGCTTAACAACACATTTTAAAAACTATTACATTTATAAAGAGGTATATTCATGAAAAATAAGTATTTTTTTAAATTAAATCATAGCTGTGTACATTAATGCATTTATGGGGTACAATGTGCTGGTTTTATATACAATATGAAATACTTACATCAAACTGGTTAACATAGCTTTCACCACACTTTCTTAATAATTGTGTTAAGACATTTTATACTCTACACTTAATAGATTTGACATGTACCCTGGTAAAATGTACCATAGGTGTAGTTCCATAGATTACCCTCCCTTCACTTATCCTTCTCCCTCCCCTCCCCCTCCTCTTCCCAATTCATCTTGGGCTGTAGTTGAGTTATAACTTTCATACGGAAGTATGGGTGATTATATATTGGTTTCATACTAGAGTTGGGTACATTGGATACTTTTTCCTCTATTCTTGAGATACTTTACTAAGGAGAATATGTTCCAGCTCCATCAATGTAAACAAAAGTCCATCTTTTTTAAGACTGCATAATATTCCATTGTGTACATATACCACCATTTATTAATGCATTCGTGGGTCGGTGGGCACTTGGGCTTCTTCCATGACTTGGAAATTATGAATTGGGATGCAATAAAAATTCTGGTGAAAGTATCTTTGTCATAAAGTGATTTCTAGTCTGAAGTCTGGTAGCATCATTCCTCCTGGTTTGTTTTTATTTCTGAATAATGTCTTGGCTATTCAAGGCTCATTCTGATTCTATTTAAAACAAAGTATTATTTTTTTCAAGGTCTTTAAAGTAGGACAGTGGTGCTTTAATAGGGATTGCATTAAATTTGTATATTGCTTTAGATAGTATGGACATTTTATTTTATTTTATTTTATAGCTGTGTACATTAATGCAATCAAGGGGTACAATGTGCAGGTTTCACATACAATCTGAAATATTTTCATCAAACTATTTAACATAGCCTTCATGGCATTTTCTTATTGTATGAAGACATTTGTATTCTGCACTTAGTAAGTTTCACCTGTACCCTTCTAAGATGTATCATAGGTGTGGCACCACCAATTACTCTCCCTCCACCACCACCTCGCCCCTTCCCTCTCCTCCCTTGCCCCTCTCCCCATATTCTTGTGCTACAGTTGAGTTATAGCTTTCATATGAAAGCTATAAATTAGATTCATAGTAGGGCTGAGTACTTGGGATACTTTTTCTTCCATTCTTGAGATATTTTGCTAAGAAGAGTATGTTCCGGCTCCATCCATGTAAACATGAAAGATGTAAAGTCTCCATCTTTCTTTAAGGCTGCATAATTTTCCATGGTATACATGTACCACAATTTATTAATCCACTCTTGGGTAGGCACTTGGGTTTCTTCCATGATGTAGCAATTATGAATTTGGCTGCAATGAACATTCTGGTACAGATGTCTTTCTTATAATGTGATTTTGGGTCTTCTGGGTATATACCTAGCAAAGGCCTTATAGGATCGAATGGCAGGTCTATTTTTAGATCTCTAAGCATTCTCCAAACATCCTTCCAAAAAGAACATATTACTGTGCATTCCCGCCTTCAATGCAGAAGCGTTCCCTTTTTGCCACATCTACACCAACATCTCTGGTTTTGGAATTTTGTCATGTGGGCTAATCTTACTGGAGTTAGGTGATATCTCAAAGTAGTTTTGATTCGCATTTCTCTGATGATTAAGGATGATGAGCATTTTTTTCATGTGTCTGTAGGCCATCTGCCTGTCTTCTTTAGAGAAGTTTCTCTTCAAGTCCTTTGCCCACCCTGAGATGGGATCACTTGTTCTTTTCTTGCTAATAGTTTCAGTTTTCTATGGATTCTGGTTATTAAACCTTTGTTGGAGGAATAACCTGCAAATATTTTCTCCCATTCTGAGGGCTGTCTGCTTGCTATACTTACTATGTTCTTGGCTATTCAGAAGCTTTTTAGTTTGATCAGGTCCCAGTAGTGTATTTTTGATACTGCTTCAATTGCCTGCGAGTCCTCCTCACAAAATATTCACCCAAGCCGATGCCTTCAAGAGTTTTCCCTGTACTTTCTTCTAGTATTTTTATAGTTTCATGTCTTAAGTTTAAATATTTAATCCTGTGAGAGCCTATCTTAGTTAATGTTGAAAGATGTGGGTCCAGTTTCAGTCTTTTACAGATCGCCAGACAGTTCATCCAGCACCATTTGTTAAATAGGGAATCTTTTCCCCACTGAATGTTTTTAATTGGCTTGTCAAAGATCTAATAACAGCAAGTAGCTGGATTCGTCTCTTGGTTCTCTATTCTGTTCCATACATCTACCTCTCTGTTTTTGTGCCAGTACCATGCTGTTTGATCAATATAGATTTATAGTACAGTCTCAGGTCTGGTAGCGTGATGCCTACTGCTTTGTTTTATTTCTCAGTAATGTCTTGGCTATTTGAGTTTTTTTCTGATTCCATATAAAACAAAGTATTATTTTTTCAAGATATTTAATATATGACAATGGAGCTTTAATAGGAATTGCATTAAAATTATATATCCCTTTGGGTAGTATAGACATTTTAACAATGTTGATTCTTCCCAGCCATGAGCATGGTATGTTTTTCCATTTGTTAACATCTTTAGCAATTTCTTTTCTTAAAGTTTCATAGTTCTCTTTATAGAGATCTTTCACGTCCTTTGTTAGGTAAATTTCCAAATATTTCATCTTCTTTGGCACTACTGTGAAAGGAATAGAGTCCTTGACTGTTTTTTCCGTTTGGCTATTGTTGGTATATATAAAGGCTACAGATTTATGGGTGTTGATTTTGTAGTCTGAGACATTGGTGGATGCCTTGATCACTTTTAAAAGTTTCATAGTAGAATCCCTGGTGTTTTCCAGATAAACAGTCACATCATCTGCGAAGAGTGAAAGTTTGATCTCTTCTGACCCTATGTGGATACCCTTGATCGCCTTTTCTTCCCTAATTGCAATAGCTAAAACTTTGATTATGTTAAAGAGCAATGGTGACAATGGGCATCCTTTTTTGGTTCCTGATCTAAGTGGAAATGATTTCAGTTTAACTCCATTCAATACGATATTGGCTGTGGGTTTGCTGTAGATGGCCTCTATTAAGAAATGTCCCTTGTATACCAATTTTCTTAAGTGTTCTGATCATGAAAGGATGCTGGTTATTATCAAAAGCTTTTTCTGCATCAATTGAGAGAATCATATTGTCTTTATTTTTTAATTTGTTTATGTGCTGAATTACATTTATAGATTTGCATATATTGAACCAGTCTTGAGACCCTGGGATAAAGCCCACTTGGTCATGGTGTATAATTTGTTTGATGTGTTGTTGTATTCTGTTTGTTAGGATCTTGTTAAATATTTTTGGATCAATATTCATTAGTGACATTGGTCTATAATTTTCCTTTCCTGTTGGGTGTTTTTCTGATTTAGGGATCAAGATGATGTTTGCTTCATAGAATGTGTTGGGGAGTAGTCCTTCTTTTTGTATATTTGGGAAGAGGGTTAGTAATATAGGTACTAGTTCTTCTTTAAAGGTTTGGTAGAATTCTGACATGAACCTGTCTGGTCCCGGGATTTTCTTTTTAGGGATATTTTGTATAGTTGATGCTATTTCAGAACTTGATATTGGCCTGTTTAACATTTCCACTTGGTTCTGGCTAAGTCTTGGTAGGTAGCGTGCTTCCATGTGTTGGTCAATTTCCTTCAGATTTTCATATTTCTGAGAGTAAAGTTTCTTGTAATATTTGTTAAGGATGTTTTGAATTTCTGAAGGGTCTGTTATTTCATCTTTACCATTTCCGATTGAAGAAATTAGAGATTTTATTCTTTTTTTCCTGGTTAGGTTAGCCAATGGTTTATCAATTTTATTGACCTTTTCAAAAAACCAACTTTGTGATCTATTGATCTGTTGCATAATTCTTTTATTTTCAATGTCATTTGATTCTGCTCTAATTTTGGTTATTTCTTTTCTTCTGCTGGATTTGCGGTTGGAATGTTCTTCCTTTTCCAGTTGCTTGAGATGTCCCATTAAGTTGTTAACTTCCTCTCTTTCTGTTATCTTGAGGAAGGCTTGCAGTGCTATAAATTTTCCTCTTAAGACTGCCTTTGCAGTATCCCAGAGGTTCTGATAATTCATGTCTTCATTATTGTTTTGTTTCAAAAATTTGGTGATTTCCTTCTTAATCTCATCTATGACTCATCTATCCTTCAGCATAAGGTTAGTTGGTGTCCATGTTTTGGTATGAGTATGTAGATTCATATTGTTATTGAGTTCAACTTTTATTGCATGATGGTCTCAGAAGATGCAAGGAATAATTTCTATTTTTTAAAATGTGCTGAGGTTAGACTTCTGACCTAGGATGTGATTAATTTTGCAGCATATTCCATGGGCTGATGAGAAGAATGTGTATTCAGTTTTCCTGGGATGAAATGTTCTGT
>CAUYRH010022048.1:0-12829 GCA_963574655.1 Perodicticus potto
AGAAAAAAAAGAAAGGAAACAGAAAAGCAAGAAACTCAGAGCTTTCTTGGGGGAGGGGACGGACACTTTTCCTTTCAGATGAATTTTGTACCTGAAGCTTGCTTTCTTGGAGTCGCAGCTTGCCTCAGCAGAGGTGACCCGTAGATATCACTTCTTTCTCTTGGCTGGGCTCCCAGTATTCAGCTTAATTGCACAGTTTCAGGAGGTTATTTTCTCTTTTGGACAGGAGCCTTTTTTGGAAGCTGCTTCCAGTCAGCCATCTTGCTCCACCCCCCTGCTCAGGTTTTTAAATGACTTCTCAGAGAGAAAGTGGAAATCTTGATCATTGTGCAGAAGAAAGACCTCCAACTTCAGGAGTTGTTATCTCACCTGGCCACTCTCGGGGTGGGGTGGTGGCCTTTTTCAGTTTCCTCTAAGAGACACACCTGCTCCCTTCTCAGGGCTTAGAAAAGCTGCAGTGTGGAACTGAGAACCTATTGAGAAGTCTGTCAAAAAGTTGCATTAAAAAAAAGAAAAAAAACCCTCAAAATGACAACAAAGGTGCCACTGTGACTGCTGCTTCCTTCTTCCAGAACACTCTTCCCTTCCCCTCCATCAACCCTACACAGGCTTTGCTGGGAAAGGCCACTCAGAAGAAGGATCTTTCCACCACTGTGACTTCTGGAGAAGACTTCTTGGCTCTCACCCTTGAGTCAGTTTTCCTGCCCGCCATATTCTTAGCACCAACAACTTCACCTCATAGCACTCATCACCGTTTATATATACATATATGTGTATATATTTTCAAAATTCATCTTTAGGGTGAATTTGCCACTAAGGGTGGCAAAATGAGACTCTGTCTCTTAAAAAAAAAAGTTCATCTTTAATCCTTTTTCACTAGCCAGTTTCAAAACACAGTTTATACACACACACACACACACACACACACACACACATATATATATATATATATATATATTTTTTTTTTTTTGTAGAGACAGAGTCTCACTTTATCGCCCTCGGTAGAGTGCCATGGTGTCACACAGCTCTATAGCAACCTCCAACTCCTGGGCTTGGGTGATTCTCTTGTCTCAGCCTCCCGACTAGCTGGGACTACAGGCGCCTGTCACAATGCCCAGCTATTTTCTGTTTTTGCAGTTCAGCGAGGCTGGGTTTGAACTTGCCACCTTCAGTATATGGGGCCGTCGCCGTATTCAATGAGCCACAGGTGCTGCCCAACACAGTTGATATTTTATACGTGCATTCGCTGAATGAATATTTCACTGTATAATATCATCTGGTCTGGACATTATATACTGTAAAGATAGAAAGATGTCTTTAAAATTTTTTTCTTTCCTCTCTGTTTCCAGCTTTTAACACGACACTTAACACATATAAATAAATAGGGATTCAATAAATATCTATTGAATGAATGAATTCAAGCATGTATTGTCTTTAGAAACCTAAAAGGACATTCACTAATCTGAAACGTTTTCCCAGTGCCAATGTTCATCTCACATGTTAAATACTAATATTCGCCTCTAAATTTCTGCCTCTTACATTTTTGTTATTCTGAAAGGGTCTGGTTAATGAAAAAGCTTTCTAGACATCATATTAAGGTGGAATTGGTTCAATACATTTGAAAAGATTTTTCTTTGCACTGTTCTTTTTTATTTTTTATTTTTGAACTTAATATGCACATAGTTGTCAAATAGTTATACAAGACTTATGATAAAGAATAATATTCCCTTACAATTCTGCTCTTTCATTCAGTTTGCCAGAGTTCAATGTTTTTCAGCCATTTCTTTTTTCATTTTTCTTCATATCTCTAAATAACATGATTATACTGCAATTCTAGGTTTTTCACTGTTAGGCATTATCTATGCATTTCTCCCACAGAAGATTAGGCTTTATCCCTCTTTAATCCTATGGTACTTGTTTTGTTTCCCATGTCCCTAATTCTGACAATTTCAGAAATTAACATTTTTATATTAATATTTGTTATGAGAATTACCATACTTGCATAAGTGCTATTTTCAGCGGGGCCCTTTACTACTTTTAGACATTGTAAAGAGACCCCTGGCTTGCCAGCCACACTTTAGAAGGCTTTGTTCTGGCTCTTCCTCACAGGGAGAAGAATTTACAGGGCTGAGGAGGGTCCCTTTCCAGGTCTCATCCTGGGTTCAGAGACCCAGAATTCCCCACCCAAATGAAACCTGCTTTGAAGGTCTGTGTGGGTCTCATGTCCTACTAAAGGTGGAAGTTGTAGCCTATGTAAGGTTCAGGTGCTTGTGAGGGTGTGATCAGAGCATAGACACGTGGGTCTGTGTCTGGACAGGTGCCCACAAGATTCTTCGGCATGAGGGATAGATCTTGAGGCTGGGAAGAAAAGGAAAGGGTCCTCAGCCTGGGACAGTGGGGGCTATCCTTCCACTGCCAAGTTCTGGTTCGGTACTTTGAGGACTCTGAGAATTTTAAATTCTATCCTGGCCTTCCGGGTCATTTATTAATACAGGAGGCCAGAATATATTTTTATTTAGTACTTAGAGAATTTGATTTGTATTTTAAAAACATGTAGTCATATACTATGTGGACCTTCATTTATCTTGCTCCCCCCCACAAATGTTAGAAGTGGGCCTAGTTTAGCCATTATGTTATAATTCTTTTCCTTACTTAGATAGGTATAAACATTTCTTTTGTTATAGTTAATAATTGTCTTGTTTTGCATTTGCTTTGTTTCCTATGTACTCATCTCTTCAGCCCTACTTTATCACTCAAAAGTTTAAATCTCTTCCTAATTAATCGTTAACATCAAGTAATATTATGTATTTCATATTTTTGGCGATATCTTTACTGGAGTTTTTAATTTCTTTTTCATTATTTTATTGTAGTAAAATACACGTAACATAAAAGTTACCATTTCAATAATTTTTAAGAATTCAGTGGTGTTAACTATATTCTTATTCTTGTGCAACAATCACTGCTATCCAGCTCCAGAACTCTTTGTCTTTCAAAACTGAAGCTTTATACCAACAACTCACCATTTTCCTCTTCCCCAGTCCTTGGCAACCACCTTTCTCCTTTCTGTTTCTGGGACTCTGACTGCTTTAAATACTTTCTTTAAGTGGAATCATACAATACATATTTTTTTTGTGTGTGTGCTATTCACTTAGCATAATATCCTCAAAGTTCAACCACGTTGTGCCACACGTGAGAATTTCCTTCCTCCCATTGTATGAATATACCACATTTTATTTATCCATTCACAGGTTGATGAATGATTGTGGTGTTGGGTTGATGTATGCACTATGAACCCTGGGTGCATACATACTCTTTGAGAACCTGCTTTCAATACTTTTAGGTGTATACTCGGAAGTAGAATTGCTGGATGATATTGTAATTATATTTTTAACTTTGTGAGGCACTTTCATAGTGGCTGTATTATCTACCTTTCCACCAACAGTACACTAGAATTCCACTTTCTCCCCATCCTTGCCAACACTTATTATCTTCTACCTTTTTCTTTGATAATAGCCATCCCAATGGGTGTGAAGTGGTATCTTATTGTAGTTTTGATTTGCATTTCCCTAATTATCAGTGATGTGAGCATCTTTACATGTGCTTATTTGGGCATTTGTATATCTTCCTTGGAGAAATGTCTATTCAAGTCCTTTGACCATTTTTGAATTGGGTTGTTTATTTTTCTGTTGTTCAATTTAGGAATTCTCTATATATCCTGGATATTAATCTCTTATCAGATATATAATTTGTTAATATTTTTTCCTGTTCACATAAAATTTTGAAATTTATTTTTCTTTTGTTACCCGTGCCTTTAGTGTCATATCCTAGAGATCATTCCAAATACAGTGTTGTGAAGATTTTGCTCTATGTTTTTTTCTTACATTTCAGTCTTTGACACATTTTGAGCTAATTATTGTACTATATTAGTGTTGTAAGTGTACAACATTATTCTTTTGTGTGTGGATAACCACTTTTCTCAGCCCAGCACCATTTGCTGAAAAGATTGTCCTTTCTCCATTGAGTGGTCTTGGCTCCTATGTCAAAGATCATTTGACTATATATGCGAAGGTTTTTTTCTGTGTTTTCTATTTTGTTACTTTGGTCTATAAGTTTGTCTTTATGCCAGTTCTACACTGTCTTGATTACTGTGGATTTATAGAGGTTTTTTTTTTTTTAGACAGAGTCTCACTTGGTCACCCTTGCTGTGGCGTCTTAGCTGACAGCAACCTCAAACTCTTGGGTTCAAGTGATTCCTTTGCCTTATCCTCCCAAGTAGCTGGGACTACAGGCACCTGTCACAATGACCGGCTATTTTTTTAGAGACAGTGTCTTGCTCTCACACAGGCTGGTCTCGAACCTGTGAGCTCAGGCAATCCAGCTACCTCAGCCTCCCAAGTGCTGGGATTACAGGCATGAGCCACTGAGCCCGTCTATAGAGAATTTTGAAATCAGGAAGTGTGAGTCCTACAGCTTTCTTGTTCTTTTCCATGATAGTTTTGGCTGTTCATTGTCTCTTGAGATTCCGTATGAAATTGATGATGAATTTTTTTATTTCTGCAAAAACTCAAAAACTATCTTTGGGATTTTGATAGGAATGGTGTTGAATCTTAGATTGCTTTGGGTTGTATCAACAGCTTAACAATTTTTTTTTTTTTTGAGACAGAGCCTCAAGCTGTCATCCTGGATAGAGTGCCATGGCATCACAGCACACAGCAACCTCCAATTCCTGGGCTCAAGCGAGTCTCCTGCCTCCGCCTCCCAAGTAGCTGGGACTACAGGCGCCTGCCACAACACCCAGCCATTTTTTGGTTGCAGCTGTCATTGTTTGGTGGGCCTGGGCTGGATTCGAACCCGCCAGCTCAGGTGTACGTGGCTGGAGCCTTAGCCGCTTGAGCCACAGGTGCCGAGCCAGCTTAACAAAATTAAGTCTCCCAATCCATAAACATAGCATGTCTTTGCATTTAATTGTCTTCTTTAATTTCTTTCAGCTGTGTTTTGTAGTCTTTATTGTTTAAGTCTTTCACCTCCTTGATCGATTCTTAAATATTTTATTCTTTTTGAATAGTTTTTTTTCTCATAAATAGTCTTTTTCTCAACTTCCTTTTTGGCATTAGCATATAGAATTGCAACTGATTTTTTGGTGTTAACTTTGTTTCTTGCTACTTTGCTGAATCCGTTGATTAGTTCTAACGTGTGTGTGTGATCTTCAGGGTTTTCTACATATGTGAACAGAGATGTTTTATGTCTTCCTTCCAATGTGGATACTTTTAATTTATTTTTCCACCTAATTACTCTGGCTAGAATTTCAAGTACTATGTTGAATAGAAGTGGTAAAAGCGGATATATTTGCCTTGTTCCTGATCTTAGAGGAACATTTTCAGTATGTCATCATAGATCAGATGTTTGTTGTGGGTTTTTTATACATGGCTTTTATTATGTTGAGACTTCCAGCTTATTAAGTGCTATTATCATGAAAGCATGTTGAATTTTGTTGTATGCTTTTTCTCTATCAACTTAGATAATCATGTGTTTTACTCCCTCATTTTGTTAATATGGTGTATTATGTTGATTGGATTATATACTGAACTATCCCTGCATTCCAGGAATAAATCATACTTGGTCATGATATATAATCATTTTAATTTCCTGGTGAATTTTGTTTATTGGTATCTTGTCAAGGATAATTGCATCAGTATTAATAAAGGATATTGGTCTGTAGTTTTCTTGTGTCTGTATCTGGCTTTGGTATCAGGATAATGCTGTCCTCGTAGAAAGAGTTAGGAAGTGCTTCTCCTATTGAATTTTTGGGGAAAAGTTAGAAAAGGATTAGTCTTAGTTTTTATTTAAATTTTTGGTAAAATTAACCAGTGAATCCACTATGTCCAGAGTTCTTTTTTGTCAGAAGATTTTTGATTACCAATTCAATCCCCCTCAGATTTTTGTATTTCATGATTTAATCTTGGTAGGTTTTGTGATTCTAGGATTTTATCTATTTCATCTAGTTACCCAAATTTCATCTAGGTTGTCCTTTTTGTCTGTGTATAATTGTTCATGTTAATTTTTTGTAATCTTTTCCATTTTTGTAGAATTAACAATAATGTCCCACTTCTATCTATAATTTTCATAATTTGATTTTTTTTTTTTTGCAGTTTTTGGCCGGGGCTGGTTTTGAACCCACCACCTCTAGTATATGGGGCCAGCACCCTACTCCTTTGAGCCACAGGTGTCACGCTATAATTTAGATTTTATTAATTTTTTGTCTTGATCTAGCTAAAAGTTTGTCATTTGTATTGGTATTTTCAAACAATAAGCTTTTGGTTTTATTGATTTTTCTCTGGTGTTTTTCTAATTTCTATTTAATTTCTCTCTGCTCTAATCCTCATTATTTTTTTTCATTCTGCTAGGCTTAGTTTGGTCTTCCTTTTCTAGTTCCTGAAGTTGTAAAATTAGATTGTTGATTAGAGATCTTTCTTTTTTATTGATATAACATTTTTATCTATGAATTTCCCCCTTAGTGCTGCTTTTGGTATTCCCCATAAGTTTTTGAATGTTTTGTTTTCAATTTCATTCATATCTAACCATGTTCTAATTCCACTTGAGACTTCTTTGTTTCTACTTGCTATGTAAGAGTGTACTGTTTAATTTTTGCAAATTAGTGAATTATCATTTTTCCTTCTGCTATTGATTTCTAACTTTAACCCATTATGATCACAGAAAATACTTTCTATATTAATTTGCTTAAACTCATGTTGAGACTTAAATTGTGAAATAGGGAGACACCTGTGGCTCATCGAGTAGGGCGCCGGCCCCATATGCCGAAGGTGGAGGGTTCAAACTCAGACTCGGCTGAACTGCAAAAACAGAAAAATAGCCGGGCGTTGTGGTGGGCACCTGTAGTTCCGGTTACTTGGGAGGCTGAGGCAAGAGAATCGCCTAAGCCCAGGAGTTGGAGGTTGCTATGAGCTGTGTGACGCCATGGCACTCTACCGAGGGCGATAAAGTGAGACTCTGTCTCTACAAAAAAAAAAAAATTGTGAACTAGCATGTGGTCTATCCTGGAAAATGTCTCCTGTGCACTTGAGAAAAATGTGTATTCTATTATTTGGGGGTAGAGTATTTTTTATTGATCCATAATAATTGTGCATATTTTTTGGCTACATAAGATATTATGATACATACAGCATGTAATCATTAAATCAGGGAAATTGGGATATCCACCACCACAAAAATTTATCTTCTCTTATATTGGGATTATTTGAATTCTTCTCTTCTAGCTATTTTGAAATATACAATAAATTACTGTTAACTATTCCACCATACTGTCAAACACTAGATTCTACTCCTGTGTAACTGAATTTATAATACAGTTATCAACCACTTTTTGTTCTATTCTTCCCTTACCCTTCCAAGCTTCTAGAAAACACCAATCTACATTTTCTTTCTATGAGATCCACTTCTATAGCTTCAACATATGAGTAAGAACATTCAATAATTGTGTTTCTGTGTCTGACTTGTTTTACTTCTAGTTCCATCCATGTTACTACAAATAATAGAATTTTATTCTTTTTTATAGCTGGATAATATTTCATTGTGTATATTTACCACATTTTCTTTATCCATTCATCCATTGATGGACACTTAGTTCAACTCCAGGTCTTGGCTATTGTAAATAATGCTGCTGCAATGAACATGATTGTTTTTGATATATTGATTTCCTTTCTTTTGGATATATATCCAGCAGTGATATTGCTGGATCATATGGTAGATCTATTTTAAGATTTTTTTTTTTTTTTTTTTTTAGAAACTTCCATACTATTTTCCATAATGGCTGTACTAATTGGGATTCCCATCAGTTGTGTGAGGTTCCTCTTTCTCTGGATATTTTCCATCATCCATTATTCCCTGTCTTTTTGATAAAAGCCATTTTAACTGGGGTGA
This sequence comes from Perodicticus potto, assembly GCA_963574655.1. Lineage (NCBI taxonomy): Eukaryota > Metazoa > Chordata > Mammalia > Primates > Lorisidae > Perodicticus > Perodicticus potto. The sequence continues at coordinate 7,939 of CAUYRH010022048.1, forward strand.
AATGATATCTCATCATAGTTTTGATTGGTGCTGCCCCTATAGTCAATGATGTTTAGGATTTTTAAATGTATGTGTTTTCTTTTAAAAAGGTGGATTCAGATCTTTTGCTCATTTAAAAATCAAATTATTTGGCTTGGCGCCTGTGGCTCAATGGACTAAAGCACCAGCCATGTATACCTGAGCTGTGGGTTTGAATCCAGCCCAGCCCACCAAACAACAATGATGGCTGCAACCAAAAAAATGGCCAGGCGTTGTGGCGGGTGCCTGTGGTCCCAGCTACTTGGGAGGTGGAGGCAGGAGACTCGCTTGAGCCCAGGAATTGGAGGTTGCTGTGAGCTGTGATGTCATAGCACTCTATCCAGGGTGACAGCTTGAGGCTCTGTCTCAAAAAAAAAAAAAAAATCAAATTATTTGTTTGTTATTGAGTTGTTTGAGTTTTTTATGTATTCTTATTAATGCTGCAAATATTTTCTCACATTCTTTAGATTGTTTCTTCTCTTTGTTGCTTGTTTTCTTTGCTGTGCAGAAGCTTCTTAGCTTAATATAATCCCATTTGTTTATTTTTGCTTTTGTTCCTTGTGGTTTTCAGGTCTTATCCAAAAAATTCTTTGCCCAGACCAATGTCCTGAAGCTTTCCCCAAAGTTTTCTTCTAGTAATTTCATAGTTTCAGATCTTAGATTTAAGTTTTAAATCCATTATTATTTGATTTTAGCATATGGTGAGAAATAGTAGTCTTGTTTTATTCTTCTGCATATGGTTATCCAGTTTTTCTAGGAACACTTATTGAAGAGATTGTTTTTTCTCTAATGTATGCTCTTGGAAACATTGCCAGAAATGGTTTGTCTATAAATTCATGGTTTACTTCTGGGTTTTCTATTTCTATTCTGTTCCATTGGTCTATGTGTTTGCTTTTATGCTAGTACCATGCTGTTTTGGTTATTATTGCTTTGCAATAAATTTTGAAGTCAGGTAGTGTGATGATTCCACCTTTATTTCTTTTGTTCAGAATTCCTTTGGCTTATGTGCATTCTGCAGCAGTTAGGGAAAATGTTCTTTAAATGTCAGTTAGGTCCATTTGGTTTAGTGTGTAATTTTACTCTAATGCTTCTTTATTGATTTTCTGTCTGGTCTGTCCATTACTGAGAGTGGGGTATTGAAGTCACCTACTATTACTCTATCACAGTCTATCCATTCCTTTGGATCTAATGAATTCTGCTTTGAATATTTGGAGGCATTGCTTCAGTGTTGGATACACAGATACTTATAATTGCTCAATTGGCTCCCATATATAGTGACCTTTTTCTGTCTCTTTTTACTGACTTTAACTTGTAACTATTTTATTTGACATAAATGTGGCTACTACTACTCTTTTTTGCTTTCTTTTTTTTTTTTTTTTTTTTGAAGTTTTTGGCCAGAGCTGGGTTTGAACCCGCCACCTCCAGCATATGGGGCCGGCGCCCTACTCACTGAGCCACAGGCGCTGCCCCTTTTGCTTTCCTTTTGCATGAAATATTATTCTATCCCTTTGCTTTCAGTCTTTGTGTATTTTTATATGTGATGTGGGTTTCTTGTAGATGACATATAGTTGATTCCCTTTTTTATCCATTTAGTCACTTTATGTTTTAATTTGAGAATTTAGTCTATTTATACTCAATAAATTTATTATTGATAGGTAAGGATTTATTACTATTTTTTACTTTTTTATGGCTGTTTTGTAACTCATCTCTTCCTTTCTTATTACATTTTTTTTTTTGGTAGTAAGTGATTTTTTTATGGTGGTATGTATTATTTTGTTGTATTTTAATTTTTAGTGTATCTTTCATAGGTTTTCCCTTGTGGTTACCAACACACACACACACACACACACACACACACACACAGGAATATATATATGAAGTTATTTTAAACAGATGAAAATTTACCTTTGATTACAAAGGAAAGAAACAAAAGGAAAACTAAAAGACCTCTACAGTTCAACTCAACCCCCCTCCTTACATTTTGACTTTTTCTTGTCTCAATTTACAACTTTTTATAAGGGCTATCTCATAATAAGTGGTGCTAGTTATTACTAGCTTCTCACTGCTTTCAAGATTCCTTCTTTGGTTTTGTTTTTCAGCAGTTTGATTTTAATGTATCTCAGTGTGTTCTCTTTGAGTCTATCCTATGTCGAGTTCATTGAGATTCTTGGATGTTTTTATTAATATATTTCATCAAATTTGGGAAATTTTTGGCCATGACTTTTTCAAATATTCTACTTTTACTTTTCTAGTGTTTTTTTCTTAGACTCCCAGAGCATGTATGTTAGTACAATTGATAATGTTCCATTATTAAGGAAGAGGCCCCTTAATCTCTGTTCTTTTTTCTTCAATCTTTTCTCTTTCTGTTTTTCAAACTTGATCATTTCAATTGTCCTTTCATTAAGTTTGTTGATTTTTTCTTCTGCCTGCTCAAATTTGCCTTTGAATTCCTGTAGTAAATTTCTCATTTTAGTTACTGAACTTTTCTTTTTGTTTCAGTTATTGTATTTTTCATCTAGAGAATGTCCTTTCAGTTTCCTTTTAGGTTTTATATACCCTTATAGATACTTCTATTTTGTTCATATATCATTTTCTTGCCTTTCCCCATATCTTTCTTTAGTTCTTTGAGCATCTTTAAGACAGCTGTTTTGTCTAACTGAAATGCTTTCATGCCTTTCTCAGTGACAGAGAACTAAAATGGGCCATATTTTCCTTTGAATGAGCCATATTTTCCTTTTCCTTTACTTGCTTTGTAACTTTTTTTTTGAAAAATAGACATTTGAAACTAATAATGTAGTAACTCTGGAAATTAGATTCTTCCCCTTTCCCAGGATTTACTGTTTATTTTGTTTTGTTATTAATTGCTGTAAACTGTCTCTGTGCTAAGGAGCAGCCTGAGATGTAAACTTAAGATATTTTCTGGCCTTTCTGAGCCTTAACCTTTCTCTGGGCATACGTGATGCTTTCTAATTTCCCCATATATTCGGTTGCTTTTGAATGTTCCAGTCTTTAATTTCTAGCTCCTGAAGGGGGAGGAGAAAGAAAAATGCATGGGTGGGGAGAAGGTGCTAACTTTTATTATTTATTTATTTATATATTTTATTTATTTATATTACAGATTAATATGAGGGCACAAGCAATTAGGTTATGATGTTTACATTTGTTAGGTAAGGTCCCTGTTGTAGTTGTTCCCCTCACCCAGGAGGTGTGCCATATACTCCCACATTATGCCCATTAGGTGGGAGCATACCCATCTCCCTCCTTCTCCCCTCTCCCCACTCTTTCGGGTGCTGGAATTTTAAATTCCTTAGACATCACTTCAGCTAAAGGAGGGGAGGCTTGCAACAATGGAGGGGTGGCAACAACAATGGCTGCTGCCTTTGTGTTTGTACCTCTGCGATCAGAAGCAGCAATCAGCTCTCAGAGCACAGATTTCCAGTATATGGAGATAGAGTTCTTATTTCCCACCTTGGTTCCCATGTGTTGTGTGCATGCTATTCCTAGAACATGTACAGAGCTGCCTGCCATGGGGATTCGGGTCAGGGATTGGAAACTACTATTAGCTTAAAAGTTGAAATTAATCGAAATTAATTGCAATTTACCATCTAAACCTTGCCCTGGAAATTGCAAGCTTTCAATAGGCTGTAGAGTTCCAAAGTAGTTCCACCTGACAGATTCTGCTAGTGTAATGTTTATCTGAGTGGGGAAATACATTCCTGGTGCTTCCTGCTCTACTATCTTCCCTGAATCCTCCCCTATTGGGGCTTTTCACCCACTCTTACCTAGACTGATTGCTCTCTAGGTCTTCTGCAAAGCTGATATCATGGGTCTTTCCCTTCTGTAATTATAAGAATTTTTCTGAGTCTTTCTGGATTGGGTCACCTTTCCCAAGGTCCTTTCTCCTCTGTGTTCCGCCTTTTCATTTCTGCTCCCCCCTCTAACTTCTGCCATTGTTTTTACCAGGTCTCTTTGTCCTTGTAAGTTTATGCTTTCTTTGGGAAAAAAACCTACTTCACTGTTCTGTCAGGGGGGTAACAATATTCCACAGAACCAGCTTGAAAAAATATTTTTAAAATATTTTTTAAAAACAGAGCAATGTGTGTTTTATTTTGGCTAATACGTCTAATGGCGTAAAAATAACAAATCATATGTCAAAGGTGAAAGTCAGATTGCAGGACTTTTTAGCTTTTGCTTTGGCTTAGACATGATACACTCAAGTGTTTTCCATTGTTGTAAAGAGAAAGTATTAAAAGTTAGATGTTATGCCTTCACACAAAATCCATATAGTTGATGTAAGATTTCACCTTTTCCCCTCAAAAGCACCATTAAAACCTCAACTCTTATAAAACTTCAAAGTAATCATCTTGTCCAAATCTTCAGTTTACAGGATATTGAGGTCTGGGGACAAGGTGGCATCTTGGAGCTCTACCTTCTGTTGCTGGAAGACTTGGGACCAGAGCCCAAGTGTCTTGAGAAAGAAAGAGAGGACCATCATGATGGAAAAGAAGGTGGGGGGCGGGAGGGGGGCCTTATGAGTTAGAAAATAAACAAAAAAAAGCAGCAAAATGCTAGCCAGAGGGAAAACTGTCTCTTGATTGGAGTGATCCGTGTGGCGTCTCTCATGCTCCCTCAAACTCTCTTTTCTTTCTTTCTTTTTTTTTTTTTTTGAGACAGAGCCTCAAGCTGTCACCCTGGGTAGAGTGCGGTGGCATCATAGCTCACAGCAACCTCCAATTCCTGGGCTCAAGCGAGTCTCCTGCCTCTGCCTCCCAAGTAGCTGGGACCACAGGCGCCTGCCACAACGCCCGGCCATTTTTTTGGTTGCAGCCGTCATTGTTGTTTGGCGGGCCCGGGCTGGATTCGAACCCGCCAG